>JBBPPA010000566.1:0-19810 GCA_038091735.1 Leccinum pellstonianum | reverse complement strand
ACGGTCGCGACGAACGAGACAACATTTGTGTGTGCTTATGTGCGGAGACTAGGAAACGCTGACATCTTCAGAGTGTAGTACAAATAACTGTAAACTAATGTTACCGTCATTGTCGCACACGACGTCCGCGACACCGAAACACCGATGCCCGACGCCCGCTCTTTCAGTTGGCCCGTCATGTCAAGCAGCCCAAATGCCGTCGCTCACCCGTCCAGCCCCGTGTTCCTAGCTCGATCCAGACGACCACCCCCTCGTGCACCGTTGGCATACCCGTCTTTGAGCTCACCATGGATGAGTTCGCCGACTTTGAGCCACACACGTCAAAGCCCGAGCGCTGAGGTCTCACCAAAGGAATGGTGAGCTCCTCCCCTTCCCGCGTGTGTCAATGGTACTGATCTCCCCTAGGGTCGACTCATTGCCAAGGTCAAGATAAGATCACCCGTAGAGCAAGCGCATGGCCGACCGTGGAGGTCTCTTTCGTCAGCAAAACGTGGAGAAGCATAGGGTCACGAGTGAGCAGAGCTCTGTGGCAAGAACGAGTTCCGTACTCCCGAGTCCCGACATTGACGACGTCGGCCTCCAATGCACGCGGTACCCCGGCCCGCGAGAAGAGTTGACACAGACCCCCCTACTTTCAAAGTTCGATCCGTCGAGTTAACCGGGGCTTCACTCAAGGACGAGCGTGTAGAATCCCCAACCAACATGCTTGTCGACGAATCCCGTGCAGAACCCATGTCCCCGCCTCAGAGTGTCGGAAACCCTCGCACGTCAACTGCGGTCGACGTCCAACACCGAATACTTCCTGTCCCGGCACTGCTGGTGACGATGTTGGTGCCGAAGATGACTTCGTAGACGTAGATCAATCAGAGGAAAAGCCAAAGCAACAGGGAAAGCGATCCCAGACTCGCGAGTGCGGGAAGCTCAACTCGCCCAAGGCACCGCCAAGCATGCCGTCTTCATGAAGCTGTTCGACCCCAACAAGGACTGGTTTCCCCCGGGCACTACTCCGGAAGATTACACGACCGAGTTTTGTCACGCGCTCGAGCATCAGTACTAGTGAAACTGTGGATTGGGACGCCCTGTTTGGTTACGGCGCTGATACGCAGGGTACGTTTATATCTGACTTCCATACATGCCGCTGACATTGTATGTTCAAGGTTCGCTGTACACAGACGAGACGAAAATATGGAATGTCGCCCATCTCCCCCACCCGGTCACCACACACAAGCGATGCAGCTCGCTGAATCAGCTTGCCATCCATCTCTGGCATCGCTACAAACACCTTGGGGCGATAGAGGACGCCGAGGAAGGCATTATCTGTTCCAGAGAAGCACCGGAGCTTAGCCCAGAAGGACACCTGCTTCGTCCCACGTCGATGAACAATGTTGCACTCTATCTCTCCGATCGTTACGACAGGCTTTGGGAAATCTCAGGCCTCAACGAGGCTATCATCCTCGGGAGACAAGCCCTCAACCTTTGCCCATCCGGTATTCTCGCCCGGGGTGGACGTGGCGGTCTGCGCGAGCTTCGCGATGAGTTTCTTTTTCGATCCGTTTTGCCCCCTTATTGGGCTGGATAATGAACGTTAGTTGAGGAATGGCACACACCGATTTGACTACTGACGACATTCTTGGAGTTGTATGTATAGTATTGATCGGAGTGTGTGTGGCTGTGTAATACTCACTTCCGCTTCTGTCTCACCGCAAGGTGCCAAGGTCGAGTGGGCCGTCCAACTTCGCCAAGTACGCGCCATCAGCCTATCGGCGTCGTCACCTCCATCGGTGGTAGATCCGAGTCTCGCAGTCCCAGTCCTGCAAGTCCCCGTCTCTCCATTAACACTCCTCAACTTTTGAGAGATGTCCTCCGCCTCTCCCCAGCCCCGATCAAGATACTCTACGGATTCGTTCGATCCCCTCACCCTCTGCGCACCCATCCTCTCATCACTCTGTACCAACGACTCTCCATAAGCTGGCTACCTCCCCCTCCTCTCGCGTGCCCTCCTCTCCCGCCTCCTTGACCTCGTCAAGCCCCTCGAGGACTTTGGCCCCGAACAAGTCGAATCCTACGTCATGGGCTGCACACGTCGCGGCCCCTCTGCATCCGTGTAGTCCATGCCACAGAACTCATCTCCTTTATCGACGAGCCCTTTTCCCGCTCTAGCAAGTCCGCCGTCTCCGGTCCGAGAGGCCCCTCGCTCTACGACAACACTACTGTCCAGCTGTCCTCGGCTAAGCTCCTGCGCACTCGCTTGAGCACCCTTTCAACGGCGCTCCACAACACTGTGCGCGTGATCAACCGCGAGCCAATGTTGTCCCCCGATGAAGAAGCTGCGCGCCAGTCCGCCGAACTTGTCAACGCAGCCAGAGCCGAATGGCGCGCCCTCTCTGCGCAAAACGCTCGTCGCACGCCGCAGGGAGCTCCTCTCGGAGCTGAGCGTACGCAAAGAAAAGGTGGGAGCGTCCTGCCACGCGGAGCTCTCACTCGCCAAGGGATCGACGAGCAAAAGAACAGGAAGACACCAAAAAGAAAAGGATTGACCACGCGAGACAGCTGATTGAATCGATCGGGATGGTAGAGACCAAGAGGCTCGCTCAGGACTTGATGCAGCGCGGCGGGTTCAAGGTGTCGATCGCGGTGCGTCCTGGTCCTTTGTCGTTCCCTCTATCATTGATATATTATCTAGGACATGGACTTGAGCAAGGATAGATCAAAGTCGAACAGTTGGAAAAGGAGAAAAACGACATGGATATGCCTCGCAGATCGACCACATCGAACTGGCGTACCGCAAAGAAGAGCACCCGCTGCTCGCGCAAGGCTATGCCGGCCACGAGACCTTTGACACACTGCAAAAAGCGCAAGTAGACGCGCCACCAGGCTGTGACGACCAAGAAGCGGTTGAGCCGAATACAGGGCGACTATAGAGCACACCAGGGGACGTTGTTGGCTGTGTGCAAGGAGGAATAGAATATGAGAGAAAAGTTACAACGTACGGTGGCGAAGAAGAAGATGGAGGAAGACAAGGAGGGGAGGAGGGTTGCGCATGCGGAGAAGTGAGTATTTCTTGGGTGATGTCGGTGTAGTGGGACTGACCCTGGATTACAGAACAACATGCGGCAGAAGCGGTCGAGGCGGCGAAAAAACGGCAAGGCTGGCGGAGCAGCGTCGACAACGGCAGATCGAGCGAGCTGTTGCACTTGAAGAAGTGTGCAAGAAGGTACAGCGGAAGCAAGAGGGCGGAGGAACATTCAAAGATGCGTGCGCACTCTGCCAAGATGGATCCTGTGGTTCCGTGTGCCGAGGGGGGGTGGCGGTCGCGTGCTAGTGGTTCTTTCGCCCCCGCGACCGCTTCTACGGCGAGCATGACGACTGGCGGCCTAGCACCTTCACGTTCTCACAGTCCGGCGCCGTCGCCTATCAGTGCAACTGCGATATATGCAGGTCCACTGAGGAACGGAGGCGGCGCGTGGCGTCAACGTATGGCTGAGTGTGAGCATGGAGCGGACGCCTGGGTCACCCGTTGCCGAAGCAGGAGAGAGGCAGACGGGATCGTGACGGTTACGGAGAAAAGGGTGTGGAGACTGCGGCGGTTCCAGAATTACGAGGTCGAGGAGATTTTTGGTCGGGGTCGAGGATTTCTCTTCTTTTCTTTTCATCACACCGTACAGTCATGTGCATTCTTGTTCTTTTCCTTTTCCTTTTCATTATGCCTCTTTACTTAGCCCCCATGAGTCATGACCCATCTTCATCTTTCCCAAACATACAGGGTCCATCAAGGCTGTAGCTATGATAGGTACTATGAATGTTGTTAGAATTTTGACAATGTTGTGCAAGCACTTTCATTGCTGGCTTCTAATATACAATTCCCAGAAATAATAGTATTGTAGTGGCATATCCCTGACTCCAACATAGTCTATCAGTGTAAGTAAGTGATGGAGACTTTGAATTCAGAACAGGGAGGCACAGGATCAGGAATGTGGAAAACACCATTGGCAGTTACTGCTATTCATACACTACTACATGTACTATTGTACACTTCGAAGAGGACAGCTAAGCAATAAACATTTTGAACTCAAAAGACACTAGCATAAGCAAGAGGTGTGCATTAGCACAGTCTCAGTCAGACTCTCAGCACACAGACTTGCAAATTTTTTTTGGGGGGAGGGAGGAGGCATAAGCCCCTCATGATAGGGAAATTTAAGCTTATGTAAATTCTTTACCCACAACAATTCTGGCAGGTGGCTGAAATTTGCAACCAATAGAACCCTCCTCTTAAAAAGGTCAGGGAATATTCCTGCTGCAGTCCATGCTTGAGTTTGGAATGCTACCTCAAGTTACTTAGCCAACAATGTTTTTGCCCCACATTTCTTCCAAAAACTTTCATTTGTCAACCAACATGCATGGATGCAACATGACTGAGTACATTTCTATAGATTCTTGACTGTTTAACTATTTTTCTTTGCCATTTTCATCTACTTGTCATCTTCAAACAACTTGATGTTCTGAGTCACTGACTCCTGAGTCCTTCCATGTGGTGTACTATAAGGGAGTTCATTCAATTGCTGAGAATGCTGGGTTATTGAATGAAAAATAAATGATATGCTTAACACACTCATCCGATTCTGAACAATGACATTCAAGATCATCTCTATCTTCTCTTCTTTGGATGCTTTGCCATACTGATCAAAAATTCCCTTCATAGCTGATTTCACCTTATTGGATATGTCTGATGCCTTGTACTTTTGAGCAGCAGACACAAGTGGTTGAGAATCCTTGTTCTGGAAAAGATAGAAAGAATGCTCCAGGATGAGGAGTGTATCTACAAAGCAATGAAATAGTTCATTTTATTTTATTTTATTTCAAATAAAATTTAGACCAGAAAAAAAATACCAATAGTGGTTAGAAGGATTTTCTTCCATGTACCCATATTGATCTATGGTTTTCAATTGAATTATGATACAGAATGGAATTGACAAGGAACTCACAATACTGTTAGGTGTCAGCAAGGAAGATGTGGTGGGATGCAAAATATTGGACTAAAAGATAAAATATTATAATCATGAATACATGTAATAAATTCACATACCATTTGATTGTGAATGATCTGAGAATAACAAATTGAGTTCAAATCAAAGTAGGACATCATGAAACAAATTCACCGTCTGCAAAGTAAAAGTAAAAACAGATCAGATCAAAATTGAATTTGCACAATCAACAATTTGTACAACTAATACTTACAGTCTGAAATGGATGTAAGATAATGTTAATACTAATATATTATCACCAGTAATGAAGAGCTTACATCCTGCCATGTGTGAAATGATGTTGTCAATGCAATACAAGATAAATATGCACCCAAAAATGACATGCAACAACTTACAGCCTGGAAATTAATCAGTGAAAAGTTGACAAAAAGAGTAAAGTTAAAATCAATAATGTACTACACACCATCTGTGAGGAATCCAAAATGGTTATCATTAGTATAATAATGCTTCACCAGATTGCATGACATAGATACCTTCTATAGTTATAGTTATTGGAAATAAATAGTTATTATGTTCTTATCATTGTCCTAGTAAAATATAGCTTACAGTCTGTGATTGATTTTAAAAAAACCAGCTCAATAATTTGAATATATTTCATAATGATAGAAAACTCACCAGCTGAAATTAGATAAATGTCAGATGAAACTATATATCCATGATGGTGATAACTTGATAATATGAAACAACATACATTCTGTAAATGAAAAGAAAACAGCAAAAAAGATATGATCAATCATCAGATGAGAAGGTATCAAATCATCTATGACATACGTCCTGTTATGTAGAAATGGAACAAATGATTATTATGATTGTTGTTATTGGAATGTTCTAAGTATAGAAAAAACTCACAAACTATCAATAAGAGAGGAGATCAATGCATGAATGAATATCACTCAGTATTGCCCTTGAGCAAATTGGACAATGGGCACTGACATTCTGTCATATCAAGAGCAGAACAAATGCACATGGCATGATCAGCATTACCACTCTGGCACTTCCGCAATGCACAACTCACTCTCTGTCATTTCCAGAGCAGAATAAATGGACATGGCATGATCAGCATCCACCACTCTCTGGCAAATTCCACAATGCACAACTCACATGCTGTCATTTCCAGAGCAGAATGAATGGACGTGACATGATCAGCATCACCACTCTCTGGCACATTCCACATTCCACAACTCACTGTCTGTCATTTCCAGAACAGAATAAATGGATATGGCATCATCAGCATCACCAGTCTCTGGAAAATTCCATAATGCACAACTCACAAGCTGTCATTTCCACAACAAAATAAATGGACATGGCATCATCAGCATCACCAGTCTCTGCACATTCCACAATACACAACTCACTTCCTGTCATTTCCAAATCAAAATAAATGGACATGGTATCAGCATCAGCAGTCTCTGGCACATTCCACAATGCACAACTCACATCCTGTCATATCCAGAACAGAATAAATGGACATGGCATCATCAGCATCACCACTCTCTGGCACATTCCATAATGCACAACTCACACCCTGTCATGTCCAGAGCAGAATAAATGGACATGGCATGATCAGCATCACCACTCTCTGGCACATTCCACAATACACAACTCACATACTGCCATGTCCAGAGCAGAATAAATAGACATGGCATCATCAGCATCATCACTCTCTGGCACATTCCACAATACACAACTTACATACTGTCATTTCCAAAGCAGAACAAATGGATATGGCATGATCAGCATCACCATTCTCTAGCACACTCTACATTCCACAACTTACATACTGTCATTTCCAGAGCAAAATAAATGGACATGGCATCATCAGCATCACCACTCTCTGGCACATTCTACAATGCACAACTCACATCCTGTCATTTCCAGAGCAGAATAAATGGGCATGGCATGATCAGCATCACTACTCTCTGATACATGCCACAATGCACAACTCACATCCTGTTGTTTCCAAAGTAGAATAAATGGACATGGCATGATCAGCATCACCATTCTCTGGCACACTCCACATTCCACAACTTACATACTGTCATTTCCAGAGCAGAATAAAGGGACATGCATCATCAGTATCACTAGTCTTTGGCACATCTCATAATGCACAACTCACCCACTGTAATTTCCAGAGCAGAATAAATGGACATGGCATGATCACCATCACCACTCTCTTGTACATTCCATAATGCACAACTCACATTCTGTCATTTCCAGAGCAGAATAATGGACATGGCATGATCAGCATCACCACTCTCTGGCAAATTCCACAATGCACAACTCACTCTCTGTCATTTCCAGAGCAGAATAAATGGACATGGCATGATCAGCATCACCACTCTCTGGCACATTCCACAATGCACAACTCACATATGCATACTGTCATTTCCAGAGCAGAGTAAATGGACATGGCATCATTAGCATCTCACATTTCATTTCACAATGCACAACTCACTTTCTGTCATTTCCAACATATATGATATTAGTTCACACAATTTTTATACATTCACAGGAATGATAACTCACTTCCTATAGTCCCATCAGTGTAATAAAAATACATAGCAGATATTCAAATTTCATGTATGAGTAATTCATCTGACAGCCTCTTACCCAAAAGTGTGGAAACCATCTTGCCAGATTTTTGGGATCTATGATATTCAAGCTGTGCATGGGAAGTGCAAATTCATGCAGCTTATCAATGACACTTTAAAATCATACCATCAGTCATTGATGAATATTTAATCTTTGGTACTCACTCTTGAACTGCATATCTAATACACAATGCTATATTTGTTTCTTGGGCAGTAACAAATAGCATTTGCAAAGCCTCCTCATTCAAAGCTCCAGCTGTCTTTTCCAGCAACATGTTACATCCCTCATTTGAGTTGTGCATCCCTTGTAACAATGCAAATTCTGTGAGCCAGTTAATGAATTTATTGGATAAGAGAATAATACCTCCAATCCGAACACTATGTTTTGGTGCATAGTTCAGTTGAGAGAGACGACTCCATACATTAGCATTGTCGAAAACTCTGTCCATGAGTCCATGTGCCTTTGCTACCTTCTCCTCTATTGGCAGCTTTCGAGCATCACCAGATAGTTCACTCATGGCGACAGCCAGCAATGCATCAAACTTGGTGAACAACACAACAACAGGCACTGGCGAAGCTGTGAGCTCAGCAAAATCTTGTCGAAAATGAGCCCACCATTTTTTGTATCACACTCATTAAAAAACATTTCCTCGGAGCGTTGGATCGCCCGATTTAATTTATCCATTGGAATACAGTACCTATACCTAGTCAATGATTACTACTTCCCGCACAGTCGAGCGATTACCAGATGGCATGAATGCGTTTCTTGAGCAATGTCGTATTTGCACGATCAGCAATGAACTTCTTCAGCTGTTGGAATTCATGTACGGAACCGGCCTCGAAGCCCCGCGAATCGTGGAAGACGAAGTTGTCATTGCTCCGGAAAATCAACTCGTTCTCGATGTTGTGTTCCCCGCGCTAGCGTGCATCGGTAAAGATGCTCGTCGAGTCCGAGTCCCAGTATGTTACAGTAGTGATACTCACCCCCGTGGATCCCTCGACCTGGATCAGATCAATCTAGTCGCACGGTTCGGTCGGCCAGTCATCCATACGTATTAACAAACACGCACCTTTTTTCCCTCTCCATCATAGACCTCCGGGTTTTCGGTTGTGTTACAGATCGCGCGGAGAATAGTCGTCTTGCCAGCGTTTGCCCGCCCAATGATAAGGATCCTGAAGCGGCCAAATCTCTCTCGGATGTCTTCAAAACGGCCAACCTGGATTGTCTCCGAGTTCGAGTTCGAGGCCATGTCTGGATTCTAAGCCTAAGTTTGAGCGTATGTATTGTCGAATAACTTGTGGAACGTGAAGGTGAGGGAGGAAGAAACGAGAGCCACACATCGATCGATCCCCATCTACTTCCGACGTCCGCTTCCGGCAGGTCCGGTGGCAATATTCGGAGACACACTTCGTCCGAAACATCCGAGTCTCGAGACGGCATGGGCATTGGATGAGCAAGGGGGCGGGATGGGTGTGCGGTTTCGAGCCTACCGAAAGTCCTCGTCGGGGGGCTTCAGCTACCCGACCGCCGTGTATGTGACTTCCACTTGGTCGTACGGATGAATGTGTGGCTGTATGATACTCGTGGGAACAACTATAGTCGTCTAGTTCAGCGTCCCCGTCTTCCCCTCACACCGAGTTGAAACCATGGTCAGCTCATTTGTACCTTGTTAATCCCAGGCCGTCTTCCATCCGTCCACGTTGCATGTTGTGGCGATCATCGCGCTCGTCGTGGCTGGACGGATGGACCGGGTACCCAAACGCCCACCGCCGATATGACTGACACCGCTCCTTCCAGGCCACTGTAGAACTCGCAGAAACCTACGCCGCCCTCGTCCTTACTCCCCCGTGTGCGATTCGCACAAACGGTTGCTAAATCGTTATCGTATGGGCGACACTCTTCAACAAGGCCTTTGGAAGGCAAGAACGTCAAGGAACTACTACTGAACGTCGGCGCAGGCGGAGGTGCATCCACAGTGGGTGCTGTACCGGTTGCTGTATCTGGTGACGGTGCGCGCGCAGCGGCCACAGAAGAAGCAAAGGAGGAAGAAAAGAAGGAGGAAATCAGACAACGACATGGTGTGTACTCAGCATTCCCCATTCCACGACTAACCGAGCATTGTCTGCGAACAGGACTAAAAAGTTGGGCTGTTCGTTTCCCTTGCTCGTTTCTATATTATTTCTCACTGTATCCATCGTGCATCAATCAAAATCTGTGGACCGGTTGGTCCCTGCGCTGAGGAAAGACTAGAGTAATACCACAGACATGCATGATTGATTGCCCAGCAAAGTATACAACATCTAAATCACGTCAACTATTCACATCACTTACGCACTTGAGGTTTTCCTTCCAAAGCGTGACATTTCCGTCCCCACAGCTCACTGAAGGAATGTTTCCCCCGAGACTCCACGACACACGCCACACGACGTCGGGGAACTTGCCCGGCGTTGTCGGCGCGTTCTGAGAAGTAGTAAGCGACGGGTCGAGGGGCGTTTTGACCCATGGTGCGGCGGGCGTGTCTTTTGTCCAGATGAGAACAGACTTGTCCTGCGGAGGATCAAAATCGCACCCAATGGTCCTGCATATTCATATTCAGCGCAGCACGTACCTGCGATGCCGTAGCTGTATAACTCCTCGACAAACCGATATTCGGCGCCCATGCTACATCGCGAGCCCAGTTTCCGTGCCCTTCGAGTGTCTCCTCCTCGACCCCATGTCTGAGTGTCCTCTCGGAAGGACCATAGCTTGACGAGGTTGTCGCAGCCGGCGCTGGCGAAACGTTTGAAAGACGCCGGAGGTGCTGGGGCTCCGGGCTAATGCGGGTGGATGAGCGAACCAGGATGGGTGGCAGGTGCCCAGGAGACACCATTGCACTCGATGGCGTGGCCATTGAAGATATCGGCGACCCACTGCCCGTCACATCTGTAAAGAGAGTATAAAAAAAAGAATCATCGCATCGCGAGTTGGACTGAACCTTTGAACGTCAACACGGATAATTTTCCATCGGAAGAAGCGCATGTAAGGATAACGCCTAAGTCGTGAGGGGCCCAAGAGATGGAGTTGACTGTAAAGAGTCAGACCGAACGCGCGTGCAATGCAAAGGGGCAGAACAAAGCACCTGACGCGGAGTGCAACGAGTGCTCTTTGATTTTGGTCCAGGATCCCGCAGAAGGACCTTGGGTCTGTTCTCTCCAGATGAGAACTCGACCGTCGTACGAACACGATGCGGGTATGTTGCCGAAATTTGGGTGAGCCCACGCGACTTGCCAGACTGGGCCGGTGTGCCTTCGAGAGTCAGTCTCGGAAAAAAGGAAATCGTTGGAGACACGCACCCCTTGAGGGTCTGACCGCCAGACTTGGATGGCTATCCGTCGAAGACCTTGAAGACCTTGACGGTGCGGTCGGAGGAACACGTAGCCAGTCGTTTGCCGTGGTAGTCGAGCTGCGCGTCGTGCTGGAAAGAGAACGGGCGACGTGAAAGAAGAACTAGGAGGTATTTGTACATACGATCATGTCCTCGTGGGCGGTCTCGATCGGAACTGCATCGGTGGTCGTTGCGGTGACCATCATCGTGGTGTTTAATATAGAAAAGTGACGCGGCGGAGTCAAAGGGGTGAGATAAAGGGGGTAGCGTCGGGGGATACCCTGACGGTGTACCGCAGGATGGATGCTGAAGACGTTGAGCTGAGTTTCGTCAAGACTCGGGTAGCCCAACGTTAGACCGGCAACGACACCTGACAAGAGGACGAGGATGGGAATGAGACATGCAAAGATAATCAACTCGGGACTGCGCGGGTTCGAGGAGGCACGTTTTGCGAGTGTGTGCAAGATGGTTGTATCATCTTACAATGTAGAGTATCATAGACAAGAAGAGATTCCTAGTTACTAGGTTGAATCAATGTTTGTGCGTGCGAATACGACACAGACGGATCGATCGGTCTAAGTACCTCCATCGTCGACATGCTTCTGCCGTCGACGGTCGCACCCAACTTTCGTACCCTCATGATATCACTAAACTACAAGCTCAACTTTCAATTTCATCCCCCAATTACATGCTCGCGTGGCAGACAGGATTAGGGCTCCGTGAAAAACTCACGTGTTTTTAACACCCCCTGTTTTTGACATGTTAAAAACTAGTTTTTAACATGTCCATATCTCGAGGCCAAAAAACGGGTGTCAAAAACCTGTCAAATACTCATGACAGCCAGTCAAATAACAAACCATTTGACAGTGTAAATTGGTTGAATTTTCAACACGAGTGTCCTCCAGACTGTCTACGTTTCCAAGCCCAACCATGTCTGCAAACAGTACTCTTCCCGCCCGTGTCATAGAATCCTTGAATCGACTCCGCATGTCATTGGTTCATCTTCCCACATCAATACCACTGTCTCCTAAGAATCCACAGTACAACTTTCAGCACTACACACCCGATCCTGAAAAGGTTGAGCTCTATGGCACAACCGAAGCTGCTCTCAACAACACTCTCGAGATCGTGTTTGCTCCGCACGGCAGAAGAAGTCGAAATGACGCACCATGCCCGTTTGAGTTCACTGAGCGTGGCCCTGGCCTGACAGCGGTTGTCGATGCCCTCGCACGTGAACTCAGCATAGATCCGTGCTCTGCCATCCTTCAGAAATGGGTGGATGACTTGTTAGAGGTGGCGGAGTATCACTACAGGGTTGCGAATGTTGCTGTAAGCATGTCTGAGTAGACGTTGTGACCTTGTTCTTGTCAACTAACGGAGATCAGATACCTAGTTTCTCAGCCTCGGTGGATCATTTGCCTGCCGAGTCATCCACAAGCGGCTCGGAACCCATACTATGGTCACAATCAAATCAAAGTCTAGTAGAGCCATCAGAAAGCCAGGACGACCTCAGAATCAATCCCACTGACTATATTGATGATCCCGAGCCGGGTTCATAAGGTCAAGGAGGTCGCCCCGGTGACAATCGATTACTTGCCCTTGCTATACGCTGTCACCGCCGTGATGACCCACGCAAGACGAACATTTTTCGCTGCGCTGGGACTTCTGATGGCTGTACCACTGCCTGGAAGAGTCAGAACCACATCAAAAGAAGGATAACGACTCATGCCGCTACATGTCGTCATCTGCCCCGTGAACTTCGGGAGCAACTTGATGGTGGGCTAGCTGCACAAGCTCCGTCAGCAATGACTCGAGCGAACGCAGGCCGGTCAGTTAGCCTGGGCAAACGTGCTGCTGATCCCAATCAACCTTCTGTTCTTCCCCTGGCAAAGAAAGCTCGGCAAGACGAACTCACCAAACAACTCGACGCAGATGTTGTGCGTCTCTTCTGTGTTGGCGGTATCCCACCTTCAAAAGTTGACCTCGCGGAGTGGAAAACCTTGTGGGCACATGCTGTTCCCACGTATTCCCCAGCTTCATCGTCGAAACTAGAGGAGTATCAAATACCCGCGGAGGCTGCCCTTGCACGTAGTCAGCAGCTCAACCATCTTCGGACGTGCATCAACCTTAGCATTACGTTTGATGGCCAAACCACTCGGCGTCAAGAATCAATATATACCATTCATATAATCACTCCGGGCCGTCTTGTGTTTCTTTTTGATGGCCATGAGGCATCAGGAGACTCTCACACTGCAAATCACCTTTTTGCAATGCTCGATGAGGTATGGCTATAATTTTAATATTTATTTAAGTAGCGGATCTTATCAGGATCATCTAGATAATAAGTCAAGTCGGACCGAAACGGTTTGCAGGAATCTGCTCCGATGACACAGGAAACACTCGTCTGACTCGCAAGAAGATTCAGGACAAATATCCTTGGATTTTGAATATACCTGATCCGTGTCATCGCATGAACCTTCTTGTGAAGGACATTTGTCTTATTTCATATTTTAGCGATGTAAGTGCTTATCAAAACCTTTATCATGTTGCTCACAAGTCACGTCGTCACGACGGTAAATACTAGGTTATCAAAACAACTCGTCGAGTAGTCAAATATTTCCGTAAATCAACATTGGCCAATGCAAAACTGAAGGCTTCTCGCAAAAAGCATCACATATCACAGGGGCTCGTGTCTATTGGTAACACCCGCTTTGGTACAATCTACTTTTCTGGGTCATCGGTGCAACGTTGTCTCCCTGCAATTCGTGAACTTTGTGGAAATAGCACCGTGGTCGTGCCAGTGAGTTCCGAGTCAACCATGATTAGTAGAGATTGATTGACTCGGATTTATTCTCTCAAGGATGTCAATGACTCGTTTCGTCCCGACACAGCTGAAACCCTTTCGTTTCAGCTTACACTCCAGCAACTTCTTGCGGTAACTGGTCCCCCTGCCAAGGCAACGAGATGCCTTGAGGCTGCTTTCGCAAATGCAGCGGATATCTACATGTTTTGGTTAGCAGTACAAGCATCCTTCGCCGAGCTCAGCAAAAAAAATCTAATCAAGCTTCCGAATCATGTTTTGGAGAAAATTCGGAAACTTTGCAACTACCGGTTTAATCAAATGATAAATGCTGGTCCTTCAGACATTTTTGTTGCCGCATTTTTCCTTGTTCCATGCACGTATCATTTCTAATCTTGTATCTTGTTTATTGATGGAATTCCATTCTTAGATAATCGTGACTCGGGCATCCTCAAACACGCCAATCCCCTTGCAATTCCAGGCATCCGGATTCAATCTATCTCAAGTGGTAACCCGCATGCCTCTGCCTCTGGGTCTCGTGATATGACTGCTGGCACATTAACACGAATCGGAAACTTTCTCATGTCTCAGCTTCGTGTTGAATACGAGCAGAAGGGTGAGAAAATACGTGACCACGATGTCCACACTGCAGTCTGCCGGTTGAAAGAACAATTCATTGCATACGCTAAAGGAGTTTGGCCATTCAACAGATCCGTTTCTGCGCAAATGGATGTTGCTTCATATTGGCACAGCTTTATGGAGCATGATGACGCAGATGTTCTTGCGGTAAGCTTGCATCATGCGTGTCGCTTGTACAAGTTTAAGAAAGGCTAACTATTTCAATAGTACTTTACTACGAAACTCTTTGCAGTGACAGTCAATTCCATGGCAGACGAACGGACTGCATCAACAATGACATGGCTCAATTCCGCTCTTCGAAGCAGCCAGAAGAGCTCAACATTGATCAATCAAGTCCAAGTGCGGCAATGGGCTCTTAGTATGGAGCAACGAAACGTATGTAGAGTCATTTTCTATTGCTACCACATATATACTCATTATGAGGAACAGTCAGTCGAACGAAGAAAACCTGCTGTGCTCAGGTACCGTGACCTGTGCGCCGGTAGCAACGTCGATATGGTGTTGGGCCAGAGTGTCGATTTGCCAGCTTGTCCGGACTTGATCATTCCACAGGAGGAAATGGGAGCTGTGATTCCTGAAGATGATTCCAGCTGGTTGGATGGTGATAATGAGGCAGTCGAGGATGACCCGGATTACCATGCTTGTGCTGGTGACTCCCTTGTCAGCGAGAGAGAAGCTAATCTTGACATCTCGAGGCTGCTAGACCTCCTGTCAGAGAAGCCTCTCAAGGCAGACAGCCCCACTGAAACCTCCACTGTCAAGTCTCCAGCGGATCAATCATCCGAGCGCACTGGATCAAAGTCAGTGGACTGGTCGTTTACATTTCCGTAGTTATTTTTGTGGCTAGAAATGGATAAATATGGACCGTCACGTGACGTGTCAAAAACTAGTTTTTAACACATGTCAAAAACCCCTGCGGAGGCTGACGGAGTTTTTGACTGTCAAAAACTCAAGGATCGAGTTTTTCACGGAGCCCTAGTGTTGACGGTGACATGACTGTCACACTCGATCATTCCCTGATTACATGATCATCCACTACGACAATGAACCTTCCCCGCCTCCAACAACGCCTCGTCCGCGGGCCCTTCCTCCGCACCCATTCAAACAAGTTCCACACCGCCAACGCGCTACTCGCTGCCCGCAAAGTTCTCCACACATTCAAGCTCGCAGACATTGGAGAGGGCATCACAGAATGCGAGGTCATCAAGTGGTCCGTCGCACCTTCTTTCCGTCCAGTACATACGGCTGACAGGCAAACGTTTCAGGTCCATAAAGCCCTCGTCCGCCGTTCAGAGCTTCGACGCGCTGTGCGAAGTCCAGAGTGACAAGGCCAGCGTCGAGATCACGTCCCCATTTGACGGTGTCGTCAAGGAGTTGCTAGTTCAGGAAGGAGAAATCGCCAAAGTCGGCGCAGGACTCTGCCTCATCGAAGTCGAGCACGACGACTCTGAATTAAGCCCCACCTCGCAGCCCGACTCGTCGTCGCCAGCGGACCCTGAACGCACGCAAGTCCAAGATCCGGCCGCCGCGTCGGAACCAGCGGAACTCGGGGAGGCACCGTGGCCTGGGAATATCGTTGAGCCACCGCCGAGTGCCAGCAAGAAGCACCCGCTCGATCCAACGAACGCGGATGATGCGAATCATGCGACTTCCTTGAGGTCGTCGTCGTCGGACCACATTCTCGCTACCCCATCCGTGCGTCATTTTGCTCGCCAACAAGGGATCGATCTTGCGGCCCTCGCACCTGGCAGCGGACGGGACGGGCGCGTCGAAAAGAAGGACGTCGAGGTGTTCGTCAGTGCCAGAGGTCGTGCCGCTGTCTCTAGTAGCAGCGAGGCAGAACAAGTTGTACGG
This sequence comes from Leccinum pellstonianum, assembly GCA_038091735.1. Classification (NCBI taxonomy): domain Eukaryota; kingdom Fungi; phylum Basidiomycota; class Agaricomycetes; order Boletales; family Boletaceae; genus Leccinum; species Leccinum pellstonianum. Next base: position 3,519 of record JBBPPA010000566.1, on the reverse strand, counting down.
GCAGATGACAAGGATGTTGTGGTAGACTTGGGTAGGACGCGGTATGGCATGTGGAAGGCGATGACGCAGGTACGTTCCCTTTGTCTGGTCGGTCGTTTCCGCCTCGTGACCCTGTTCAGAGCCTCGAGATACCCAGATTCGGGTACGTGTCGTTTGCACAGACGAAACGACTAGTATATACTCACATCTGCCCAATAGATACGGCACCTCGCTCGATCTGACGCGATTTCATGAACTACTACCAATACTAAACGCAAGCATTCCATCCCACTACCTCCCACCATCGTCGACAACGGCAGGGTTGCCTACGTCACACATGGTCGACCCGTCCGCGCTTTACCCCGCGCCTGCCCCTCCGCCCGTCCAGGAGGGGGGTACGTTTTCCAAGCTGACGTACCTTCCGTTCCTTCTCAAGACACTCGCTAGCGCGATGATGGAATGGCCGCTCTTACGGTCATCCATCACCCCCACCTCCGATGCGAGCAATACTGGGAACGGAAAGCCAACGTTGACGGTCCGCCCTTCGGCTGACCTGGCACTCGCGCTGAGCACCCCGACGGGGCTGTACACCCCCACGATCAGTGGCGCACAAACACTATCCATTCACGGGCTCGCGTCGCGGGTGGCGCATCTGGCTTATCTGGGTCGGCAAGTTCCATCTGGGCTGACGCTGAAAGAGATGCCACGAAGGGGCGGTACAATCAGCGTGAGCAACGTCGGTGCGGTCGGGCTTGGGGAGCATGCGAGCCCGGTTCTTGTGCCTGGTGGTGGGGTTGCGATCGTGGCGATTGGGAGGGCGAGGTGGGTGTGGGACGTGAGCAAGGAGGTTTGGGAAGCGACGGAAGGGAAGGGGGAGAGGAGGCTAAAGGTGGATGTGAGCTGGAGTGCGGATCATCGGGTTGTGGAAGGGGCTGAGTTGGCTGCGTTTGTGGAGACGTGGAGGGGATTGGTAGAGAGGCCGGAGAGGTTGATTGCAGAGGGGGTATGAAGTGTACGTGTGGTTGACTTTCTTCCGTTGTACCAATAAGACATTTCTTGGAAAAGACTAAAATTTAGCTGAGGACCTGCATCAGGCTGCTGTCTGCGAACACCGCTCATGGCTAAGCAAACGTTGCATGATGCATTAATGCTTAAGGGCCTGCCTACGGGAGACTACCTTGTGCCGGACCCAATTCAACACGCCATCGAGATTCTCGATCGTTTGGGCAGTCTCAATAGGTACGTCTGGATCAGGTGTCATCTTGTCTCACTGAACCCTTGCTCATACAATCAAGAAATCTAAATCTGACTGTTACCCAGTGGTGAAGCTCATCAGTTTCAAAGAGGTATATCGTCCGATTTTTTCCTATCAGTGATCCTTACATCGTTGGTGTGGGTGGGAGTCGGCAACATTTAAGGCGGATATACCACCGTCGCTCCTCATCAGCCCTGATGCTCACTTTCTTTTCGATACGCTTCATAGGTATCGCAGTCATTGTTGCATTAGCCGTTTCGGCCGTTTCAATACCAAGACCCACTGGGGGGAAAGGCGATGGAATTTCCATACCGCTCACCAAATACTCTCCGTCGCTAAACTCCAAGAGAAGCGTCAATATTGATAGACGTTCCGCTGCATCATACACGGCGTACGTGTCCTGAATCCTTTTAATCGATGTCCTCATCTGTTGTTTCAGCAAGCTTCTTCGTGGCTTGGAAAACTATGAGCGAAACACGGGAACTACTCACCCTTCTGCTTTGAAACGGAGAGGGTCCCAAAACTCGAAACCGGCCAAGGCTGGGCTTGACTTGACCAGTTACAACGAGGATTTTTGGTATGGGACCATCTCGATCGGTACTCCTCCCAAACTCTTCACTGGTAGATTCTCCGTGCATCTACTGGCCCACATGTATGCTAACCTTCATCACAGTCCAGCTTGACACTGGTTCCAGGCAAGCATTTCCTCTCGAGACCACCCATTCCCTTGTTCAATCCGACCCAGCGATCTCTTCATTCCAGCGTCGAACGGTGATGAGTACTGCCAAAGCCATGATAACCTCTTCAACCCTGCGTCATCTGGAACCGCCCAGGACTTGGATAAGCCATTCAAACTTTTATTCGAAGATGGTGCAAATGTCGGAGGTGAACTATACACTGATAACATAACCATTGCTGGCATCACTGTGTGTTTTAAATTTCTCTTGTTGGTCATATATGTGATGACTTTTGACCATCGAGTAGGCCGACAAGCAGACCATTGGTGTTGCAACAACATACTCAGCTGACATGACAAAGTCTCGCATCCCTTCGGATGGTATGTTGGGACTGGCTTTCCAGTCTATATCGGAGTATCCTGCTAGCTCCTTGCTCGAAACACTCATCAGTGAGGGAAAACTGTTTCATGGAGTATTCTCATTCAAGCTTGCCTCTGACGGTGGCGAGTTATACATTGGTGGAGTGAACAAAGGGCTCTTTTCAGGTGACATCACCTTTGTCGATGTGCGAACCAAGGTGAGCTGAAATGTAACATTGAGTAACAGTGGCAGCGGCGTACTCACTTTACCATTTAGAGTTACTGGGAAGTGATAATTGATGACATTCGTATCAATGGCAAGCCGGTCCTTGGAAATGTGGTCTCGATTATCGACAGTGGTGCCAACTACATCTATGGTGAACTGAATCAAGTTTTGAAATTGCATCAGGCCCATGGTGGTAAAGCTTTCGAGGATGGTTGGCACACATGTATGTTTTGATTGGGTTTCACATAGTACTTTCGGGTCCATTGACAACCCTGTAGTCCCATGCGATGACTTCCCGGACGTGACTTTTACTATTGGCGGCAAGCCATTTACGATGTCTGCTTACGACCTCAACCTTGGACCGGTGGTGGCTGGCTCACCCGATTGTTACACTGGAATCATAGCTCGAGTCGTGACTGATGACTGTGAGATCTTCCCTCTTCAGCCTTGAACCGCATCATGCATTGCATACATAACGACTGAATCCCTCTTGCCAGCTGAAGAGTCATTACCCTGGAGCATTGGGACCAATTTCCTCGAGCTCTTCTATAGTGTGTTCAACATGGATTCCAACCCACCTCAAGTTGGATTTGCGCATCTTGCAGAATGATAGCATGGTGTCGTGGATGGATTTTGAATTTTTGATCAATGGTGAGAAGAGAACGGGGGAGAGATGGCAGCGAACCAACGAAAGTGACTCGTCTCGCTCTCCTCGAAGGAACTATGGCATTCTAGTTTGCCACTCATCAGAAGGGCTGGTGGAGGATGAAAAGCGAGACACGACTCTGATCGTAAATCTCGATCGCGGCCGCCGTAAAATGGGTCCTACCTTCTCGAAGTGAACAAACGATGATTCGGCTCACGTCGAACATAAAGACCTGAACTTGACGCAACTGTGCCGCGAGTGTTAGTGAGAGTCCCTGAGGCCGGTAGATCGAAGTGGTGGAGAGAGGAGATGCCAACGTGACATGAAGTGCTCGAATGACAGACCTCGGATATATGCTGCCTGTTCGAGCCTTGAAG
>JBBPPA010000565.1:0-19828 GCA_038091735.1 Leccinum pellstonianum | reverse complement strand
AGAGATGGCAAGACGCACGGCGACCGAGCTCGTGGCCACGGTGGAAAGGAGACGGAGAAATGCTTGAGCAAGCAGTACGTCCTTGGGTCCGATGGGAATGTGTTGTGGAGGCTGCTGAGTAGGTGGGAGGGGAGGCTGTGAGGCGGCAAGCGAACCAAATCCACCAAATGAAGTGGCGAGAGATTGCTGAGGAGGTTGGTTGGTGCGTTGGTTCGGTGCGGGAGAAGCCCATGACTCGAGAAGGGCAAAGATCGTAGTCCACGAGATCGATGGGGCAGCATTGTACGAACCGGCGGTGCTCGGTAGACTACTCCCTGGTATCACCTCCCCGCCACCTCGAGCGAGAAAGTTGTAAGCGAGCTCGCTACATTGTTGACCCTTTGCAAGGCCTGAAAGCATGTCGTACAAGGCCATCGTCATGTTCACGTCTCGGACTTGGGTGGACCACACGGCCCATTGCAAGAACGACGGCAATTTTCCCGCAGACATTTCCGTGATCTCCATGTAGGACAGACGGTTCGACTCGCCGAGCGGCGTTGCACCCCAGAACTGGAGGGCGCGTTCAGGTGGAAGGGACGTGTAGAGAATGCCGATGAGTGAGTATAGCATGGCGATGTCGCTGCGTGGTGGGGTTTGACCTTCGTTTTCGCCGCTGACGGAAGCAGTGGACCTGAACATCCTCGACCTGTCGGTTCGAACGCTTGCCAGCACGTCTTCCTGCCTTTGCTTGATCTTGCGCAGCTCCGAGCTGGCATAGGTGAGCAGAGACCGAATGAGGACGTCGCACGCGTCGAGCACGGCCAGCTTGAATTCGTCGGCAAGCGGTTCTTTTTGTTGTTGCTCCTGCTGCTCTTGGAGAAGCTGGGCAAAAGAGGACATGGGCGAGGTGTGGGTGCGTTTCTGAAGCTGAAGGAGAGAGGCAGCGAGATAGGAAAACGCGTCTCCCTGAACGGCGTTCCATATCTGAGACTCGAGCTCGTCTGTCTTGAAACCGTCTTGGTTCTCCAACGAAGGGTCGCGGTGTCTGGTCTCGGTCATGAAGAGCGTCCACTTTAGAGCCACGGTCGCCTTTAGGCCAGGTTCCTTCCAGTTTGTGGTCTGAGCGAGCTGGCGCTTTATGTATGCGATGGTAGCCTTGTCGATGGCGAGGTTTTTGCGGACTTTACCGGCAAATGAGTGGGGGTCTGCAGGGTCAAACGCGGCGAGGGTGGCTGCGAGGACGTAGAAGGTCATAGGGTCGTTTGGGTTGGCCTGCAGCCAATCTATCGACTTTTGCACGTCGCTCGGAGAAAAGTATCCGAGACGGACGATCTGATAATAAACCATGGCGAGATAGCGACGCTCGTACTTGAGAGAGTCGTAGCGGGCGTTGAGAATATCATAACCCAAAGACGGTGATGCACCTGGAGTCGGTCAGGAATGCCACCAGAAAAAAAAATGGATGGACGGACATGTGGCAGAGGGAGCAACGGTGTTTATCTGTGCACCTTGTCTGGCTGATTGTGCCTGCACGACTGCGACGCCGAGGGACTCCACCTGGTCGAATACGCGAGAAGCGAGGGAGGCGTCCGCACCGGCAGACTTTTGGGCAGGCACGAGCTCTTGCCTGAGAAAGGCCTCGAGGCGGAGGTAGAGCCTAGGCGCGTCGGGGAGCAGTGCGAGCTCAGCCGCGTCCAAGAGGTAGCGAAGACAGTCTACGAGATGGCGACGTCGTTGGTGAAATTCGACGATGGATGCCTCGATGGAGTCGACGTGACCGATGTTTGGGTTGTCTGACAGGACGCCATGGAGGATGGCGGCGACGTACTTTTCTGTGCATTGGAGGTGCTGTGCGAGGAATGTCGCCTGACGTGCAAAGTCGTCGTTGACTCGTTGTGGAGGTGCATGCACCGTGGGTCAATTGGGGGGAGCAAACCAGGGGAGGCCGCGTCAACACACCCGGACCCAGGTGATGTCTCTCTAGTACTAGTCAGGGAGTCGGAGCATTGTCGGAGCGCCAGCTGCAGCGAGGGGTGAGCAAGGGGGGGCAAGGTCGAGGAGGAATGCACTCACCAGCACCGCTGTTGTTCAAGTTGCCGGAGACGAGGCTGCTCAAATTTTGCTTGGCTTCCGCGCAAACTTTCTTCCCACACTGGCACATCACGTGCTAATTCACACTGATACTAGTACTTAAACGGCATGATCGTCACGGTGGCGGTGCGAAAGAAAAGGAAAGCCTCGACAAATAAGCATATAGATAGTAAAGGTTCAAAAGAACGACGGAGTGCAAGGAAGGACATGCAGAGCTTAGGTACATACAGTAGTAGTAGTAAATAAAAGCAAGAATAAAGAATGAAAAGTGGAGTAATAAGTCCTTAAATATGCGGTGAGTGACTCGGACTTCAAGTGAGATGATAAGGGTGAGCGTACAATGAAGTTACTTGGTGACGGCGATGCTGATGCGTCGTCGCACGCCTTGAGGCTTCGTTGTGCGTGGGGGAGCGGGATGAGGGCATGTTCGGCGTTGCACAGGAGGGAGCGGCAGGATGAGGGGGCCGCCACATCAGCGTGTGTCGTCGTTGGCGCGTCAGTGTGGACGGGATCCAGTGGCACAGGGTCACTGGGTGAGGGAGAGAGGTGGGGACTCGGAGAGAGAGAGAACTGGTGGTACGCACCTCGTCCCGGTCGACATCGCGTCATTGGGGTGTGGTGTTGACGTGCCGTTTCATTTCGTCGCCATCGCATCGCCATCGCATCCCCGTCCCCTCGTCGTCGGTGTGCCATCATCCGCGTCACTGGCAACAGTTGTTGTCGCATTGTTGTCGTGTTGTCGGTGTTGTCGTTGTCAGCGTGCCAGTGTTGGTGTGAACGGGGTCTGGCGTAGGGTTTGGGTGAGGGAGCTGCCAGTGAGAGGTCGGGAGAGAGGAGTAAGTGTGTGAGAGAGAGAGAGAGAGAAAGTGGTGGTAGGGACGCACCTCGTCCCCGTTGACATCGCGTCATTGGGGTCTGCCGTTGACGCGCCGTCCAGTCTCGTCGCCATCCCATCGCCACTGTCGCCATCCCATCCCTGTCCCCTCATCGTCGTGTCGTTGTCCGCGTCGACGAGCAGACTCGTGACGGACATGTAAAACTCCTTACCGCTCACCCACCCGCCGCCTGTCCACACCACCGTACCGGGTCCGTGTCGAGTCAATTATGTAGCCTATACTGTTCAAACATTCCAAGGTCGATATGTCGGTTGATGTAGAAATGCTGGGACTCCACCAGGGCATGGCCGTGGATCCAGCGAGGATGAACAGGGCCACGCGGGAATATTGGTATTAGGTGGCAGTGTTGAACGATTTGATGCATTGGAATAACTTCGGCGTTGGGCAGCCGCTGCCTCGTAGAGCGACTGATACGAAACATCTTGGTGTTGTTGTCGTATGTCTGAATGGGCTTGAACCAATGTATGTAGACGAGGGGGTGAGGGTAATTGCCGAGGTGTGATGGTAACCTAAAGATAGCACGGACTTCCGCCGCACGTAGACCTGCTACCCATGGTTAAATGGTAACGCCGCGATGACTTTCAGATCAACATACCATGAAGTCCACCCCGTTGTTGTCGAAGCTCGGTATCAACGTCCACAAGGACGGTATCATGCCTGGCCAACGTAGGTGGCTTGCGAACTCCGTTGGAGCAATGTGGATGTGACCGTATCCTTGAATTCACGGCATTTGTTGCCATGTGCTCCCTCAGTGGTGTAATGAGCACTATATTGGTGAATATATCGAAACGGTCATTGACATTCGGTTCAAAGTACTGGCGTCCACGAGGCAGGGTGTTGACAAACGTTTTGAGGGCGTCAAGGAAACAAACAGCTCCGTGATGCTGTTCTAAATATTGGATCGTCTTCCCGGGAAACTGTGGCCGGCGAGAGATGCGATAACGGGATTGAGAGGCTGAGGGTACCGGTGCTGTGTGGGGTTCAATATATTGATGCGGAAGATGGTGTTCTGAATCGCTTGAAAGGGGAGACTTGGCACTGTCCAACGGGCTGGCAGTTCTACGTCGCCAGGCCTGGTAGTTGCTGAACCAAGCGACTGCCTCTTGTCGCTGGAGCCATTTGGTCATTTGAACGGTGTAGTCTTTGCGACTGGTGGCAACGTACGCTTTCTTGGCGAAGTCGATATGGAGTCGCTCCGAAAGCTCAGTATTGAGCCCATCAAGGCTACCTAGAGTCCGTATTGTGTCAGAATAGTGTAGAAGGGAATGAAGCTTAGGAAAATTGAAGTGGGTCCGGCACCCAAGTTCTACGAATATATCCTTCAAGCGGTGGAAATCGTCTAAAGCTTCTTGTAACGCTGCAAGCGTGTGATCTGTATGTGACCGGTATTGAGCGAGGTAGACAAAGTCTATGAGGCTGCATGCTGCCTGCATGACGCGCGGTTCTGCACCAGTGCCAACGAGCGCGCCAATAAAGACTCGTTCAAGCTGTTTGTGGTCAGTAGCCGTCCATTGTTTGACGGTTGAAATCCCTTTCTTGAAGTGGCGAAGCCCAGGGAAGATGGGCATCGCACGAAAACGGGCATCAAAGTCACCGGTCTCGGTGAGGGCGCTGCACCATCGTTTCAGATGGTCTTTGACGATACCTTGATGGAGCTGGTGGAGGATATCCGAGGTGATGCAGAGAAATATGTCACTGTGGGGGAACTCGGCCCAGAAGGGCGAGAAGACCGGGCGTAGGCCCTCAGCGATGAACTCCGGTGGGTAGTCGTTGGTGGCCTGAGCATGAAGTGTTTGCGTTGTCTGTGTTTGGTTGCGGCGTGGGAATTGTAAATTTGCGCCTCGCTGGTCTGGTGGTACGAGGCACTTTGGGCATCTATTTTCAGCACAACACGCCACCAAACACTGCTCGGGGTGGTCGCCGATGAAGGCAGCAAGAATAGGGAAGACCCGGCGAATGTTACCGTCTGCGCAAACCATTTCCACGCCTTGCTGTCCGGCAGCCACAAGCGGCTGTAGTATTGATTTCATGCAATAATGGAAAAGACGATAACCGGCAACCGAGTTATCTTCAAAAGATGCCAGTTTTGAGACGGGTAGGTACCCCAACAATACGGATGCATGGCGCGAGGGTTCGCGGCGAATTTCTTTTGATATATTTCCTATGGTTAGGTACACTGGCCACGCAGTCTTGTCGCCTTTGAAACGCGACAATTCTGTTTTATCGGATGCCAATATCACTGGCGCAACGGTCGCACCAGCTGGCAATCGTGTCTGAGTGATTTTCAGGTGCGTATCAATGTCAAGTGATCAGATTACTCACCTGTGTATTCCACCACCAGTCCGCCGTCCACATCTCGTCATATCGACGAGTTTGCCCTTCGCTGTCCGCAAACACCTTCTCTGGTGCGTAAGCCATATTTCCATGAAATGCTGGATTCCCCATCAACTCTTGAATGCAGGCCACCGGATCTCGCAACCAGAGCTCAAGCTCCTCGGTCACGGTGTCATTGTTTTGCATCTCCTCGGCCATTGCATCGTTTTCATCAAGCGGGCCAAGATCACCACGGACGTGGACAAGCTTGCAGGACCATTCGGGTCCTGTAGGTAGTCTGTCCACAAGATTCAAGAACTTATAGTTACTCTGGTAGGATGGCTGCATTCTATTTTTCGTCTTTGCGAGACACGTTAGTGCTCTAATAGATCCCATGCTGACAAGAAACTCACTATAGGTAACTTTAGGAACTCTTCTGTGGCCCGCTGGTTCACATTTTTGATGAGCCACTGAGCCAGCGCCCACTCCTCGTGATCGGCAAACGGAGCATACGGTCCACCTCCAGTCGCTTCTTGGTGACCTTTCATCCGTTCAAATGGTGTCTGCTCACGACCAATAACCTCCGCAGCTGGCTTCTCTGAAAACTCCTGGGCAAAACGAGGAAAGTGGGAGCCGTGCTCATCCTCGTGCACGTCTTCCTGGACATGGGATTCTTGTCTATCCGGTTCCCTACCTGGCAGGTCAATATCATGCCAGCCTTCATGCTGATCAATATCATCGGCGACTCGGACATCTGGTAATGGCAGTAGTAAGTCGATATCTTCATTGATACCATCGTGTTCACGGTCTGAGTCCTGACTCGGAGTCCCAGCGATGTGTGGCGCTTGCTGTGCCTGGATTTCCCGCTGCTCACGACATGCTCTTGAATGTGAGATGTGCCGACGCACCCCTCCAGTAGTTGGAAAGGCGCGTCTGCAATAATGGCAGGTACGTTGTTGCTGATGGATGTGACTTGGCATCAGTTCGTTGACACGGCGGGTGGTGGGAACAGATATTGTGGGTTCGGTGCAGACTTGTTGGAGGGAATTGTAAGAGACTATTCATGGATCGTGCGTCCGCTGCTTACTGACCCTCAATACCCTCCCTGATTGTACTTCTAATCGTGACTCCAAAAGTTGAACTAATCCGTACAGTTTGGTAAGTCTCCATTCTTATTTTTATTTATTACAACTCCGAGTTGCCTGATATCACTACTATAGGACTTTGGTCTCGAACCTCATGACTCTACCACCAGGTCCCCGCCGTGGTCACTGCCCTGCATGCTTCTCGCCCATTGGTCTATCGGTCTCGGACCGGCTTGAACTCTACTAGTACGGTAGTCCCGGCCATTGCCTCGTTCCTGTAAGTCACTACTCTGGCAGGCCTACTATCGGAGCGGTACTAGTATCGCTCAATCAGTCTTGAACTAGTATCAGGTCCCCGTCATCGCTGCCCTGCACACAGTAAGCCCTCAAATTCAGTCCGTGTCTGACGGACTCTGACCAAGCTACTACGCGAACCAGGTCAGGTGGTCACCTGTTTGTGGCTGCGTGGCTCCAAGTTCATTGACCGCTACATTGGCTCAAACATATTTAAGTAGGACAGATCGTTGATCCACCTCAGGTAATTCATTGACCTACTATCTTTTATTCCACCCTCGTTACTTTCCATTTTCTCTCTTTGATCCTAGCCGCTCCTTCGTCTCTTACTACTTCATAGTACTATGCCAACTAATCTAGAGAACGTACCACAGCTCCAAGGAGTCCAGCCAGACAGGGCGTCTGATGGCCGTGTTCGTCGTCCAACGGCAAAGCTTCAAGCCATGCAAGGTATCTGCCACACCTATTATGTTGGAGTACTGAGCTTTGATCACCGTGACGGCACCTCCGTCGATGTACAGATGATCATGAACAAGAAAAGACTGCTCAGGAGCGAGATGGTCTGGTCAAAGCCAAGCGGCGCGAAGATCGTAACCGAAAGCGAGATCAGGTGTCAAAAGCAGCCCAATTGGACCTGCTCAAGACTCGGCCTTCTGAAGCTCAGAGGTTGAAGGCTGGTGAGGCAGTTCCGTCCATCGTGGACAAAGCGGTGCGTACTTTTTATGCTTCACTACAACGTGTTTTCATTAAATTGGCTTAGTTTGAGTCTCATGCAGCGGGAGGTCTGCCCTGCACTTTAACCCGTGCTAGTCTGGCCCCCCCCGGGACACTTGTGGTGCGGAGGGGCAACATCCCGCCCTCGGCGTCCTCTTTGCCAATGGCTCAGCGGCCTGGGGTGCGTATCACATCATTCGTTCTTTGTATACACACTCAGGCTGATCAATCTATAGCCCACCCGTCATGTTCGTATTTGCGAACCAGTAGAGCCGATGAAGCTCGGTGCACTTGCTTTGAATGACTCAGAGATTTCCGTACGCAAGAGAGTTCGGGCACCCACTCCGTTCGTTGGTCGAGATAAGTAAGTAAAAGTTTTACCATCCCCAGCCCGAGTGTGACGCATTCACCATTACCATTGATGACAGATATATCGAGTCTACTAAACACACTCGTGACGACGAAGATGACTTCGATAGTCCCCCTTTTACCCAAAAAAGGCGAGTCAGCCACGTCATCGTCAGCGATGACGATGATCTGTTGGCAGGTGCGACCGTCGCACACGACATCAAGTCGGCTGCAGGGTTTGGCGACTCGGAAGTAGTTGAGTCCAAGTACAAGCCCGATGTGGGCAAACTTCAGGCCACGTCCACCGTGACATCCGCTCGACCCAAGGTGCGCGACTACCCCGAGGACGCGCGTCAAGTCATCGGGACCGCCATTGAGTTTTATCACGCCCTCCTACTGCGTGAGAACCCTTTTCCTGACCCTAACGAGGAACTCGACTGGATCAGAAAGGTCTTCAATGCGAGCTGTACTCACAACAAGATACTAAATGTAGAGCTCGACTCCGGCATGATCAAGATCGTAAGCGTGGATCTGGGCACCGTGACCATGACTATGATGCTGATCAATACATTTCAGATCACTGCTCGTGGCTCACACCTTCGGGGGCAATTCAAAGGGAGAGCCAAGGCAATCGTTGCCCCGACATACGGGTTTGAAGAGGGAGACGGTGCGACCACCAAACAGGCAAACCGGAAGCTCGCGATGGTGCTAAAGACCAATTTAGCTTTTACTTTCCGTGTAAGTGTTAACAATGGGTATACATTATACAAACTGATCGCTGTTTGATGTCAGGAACTCCACCCTAGTAGCCGCACCGGTATCTACAAGAACAATGTTATCCAACGTACCATCAACCATGTCCTTTTTAGGAAGAGAGACAACGAAGGTATAAAATGGGCCGAGTATTACAATCCGTTTCCACGGGTTGGATTTGCACTAACGCTCACGGCGGTGAGTACTACACTTGAATGAATGGACAAGTGGCTCTACTAATAAAATAAAATAAGATCGAGTGTGCAATTGACGAGTGGACCACAGGATCATATGAGTCGGTCCACTTTAAAGAAGACGAATACAGGCCGGTCTACCAGCAGCATCTGAAATCGCTGGACTACTTTGACGAGAAGACAAAGGGACTAGGCATCTTGCCAGCAATACTCCAGAGCGTCTTTAATGTTGGAAAGTAAGGCAACGTTTGCATTACTAATTTATTCATTTCGGATGGCATTTGCTGACTCTCGAGCACAGGTCAAATGCGGGTTTCGACAACTTGGAACAGAGCAATACCGGTGCAGTTGTGATCACAGATGACATCATCGAGGATGCAATTAAGGAGTTCCAGGAAGGACCTGAGCAGAGTGGGTGGTGGTTGGAGCCTGAGAATGATCAGTTCGGACGTGATGATGAGGAAGAGATTCAAGCTGACTCGGAGGAGTCGGACGAAGATAATTTGGACTTCGAGTACTAGATGCCGTTCTTTGTCACAGTGGTGTTTCTGTTCAGCGTATTGTAGTAGACCCCCAGTAGCTCTGTCCCTCGTGCTACTATGTTGTTCTACGTATTGCTATGTGATGCTACAGCATACAACTGAATTACTACGGTTTGCTACACCTGCTACAGAGTGCTATTAAGTGCTACCGGATATTATATTCTGAACTACTACAGTTTGCTATCTCGCTACAGAGTGCTACCAAGGTCTTGGTAGCACATTTGGTCACTTACTATGGTTTACTATGGCCAGCTACAGTAGCACTGATTGAAAAACGAGTGTCTATGTAGTGCTATATAGTAAGGGAGAAGACGATGGGTCTACCAGTGCTACTAGTTCTATATAGCACATGGTAGCACTCTTTTTTTTTCCAGATGTTGGTCAGATGTGATCCCGAAGAGATCGTTCGTGATGCCCCACGATGCTTCCCAGTCTTCACTGACAGACCAGGCACTGCCGTCTCCGTCTTCGTAAGGACGGTAGCTGTACTTCCTGCTGAGTGCATCTGCGGCTTCATTGGTTTTGCCCGGGCGGTGTCGTATGTCTGTAAGATAGTAGGCAGATACTCCATCTCGCCATCGGGCATGCGCTAATGAGGGGTTGTCACTGCACATGGTGTCGCGTAGAGCAGTACAGTCCGTCTCGATCTCGACCGGGAATCCCCAAATGAGATCACTGAATTGATCTAAGCCGAATTTTAGTGCAGCAAATTCCAATACGTATGGTTTGTACTTCTCTTCCGTGGGTGATGTTCGTTTAGAGGCGTATCCAATGGGGTGTACGCGCGTCACGGTGGTTGTGTCTCCGCCGGGTAATGTGACTGTGTACCGTTGCGAGAGGACAGCACCGAACCCGTCTTTGCATCCGTCCGTTGTGAGGATGAACGGCGTGCCGTCAAATTGCGGGGCGCGTAGCACTGGTTCGGATACTAAGATGTTTTTTAGTGTTAAAAACGTGTCAGTGTGTTTGGTTGTCCAACCGGGCGCGAGAGAGTAGTCGCGTAGAAATTGTCGATACTTTCGCTTACCGTGTTGCGCGGCTGGTTCTAGGTTGCGCAGGAAGTCCGTGAGCGGCGCTGCAATCCGGGCGTAGTTTTTTATGAGCGGCTGAAAGTATCCTGTGAGCCCTAGGAACTTCATCAACTCGTGCAAAGTTGAGGGGATCGGCCACTTAACAATAGCTTCCAGTTTTGCTACGTCTGGTTTGATGCCTTCACGTCCTACTCGCGCTCCACCGTAGACCGCTTCTGACATGAATAGAAGGGTTTTGGATGGTGAGACCGATAGGTCTTGCTCTCGACACCGCTGTAGAAAATGTCGTAGTCGGTCCAGTAGCTCGTCGAAGTCGTTGCCGGCCAGGCCGTTGTCGTCGACGAAAGTTTCTAGTCTCAGATCAAGGGAGATGTCATGGAAGGCTTTCGCCGTTAGCTCTGCGAAGCACGCCGGGGCCCCCATGACGCCCATGGGCATTCGGCCGTAGCAGTGGTACCCCCTACCTTCTGTGTAGATACACAGGTATGGCTGGTCTTCCTCCTCTACTTTAACGGCGTAGAATCCCGACGCAAAGTCGATGACGCAGAGGTACTGATGGTCTGCTAAGCGTTGTTGCTTTGCACGTATATCACCTTGAATCATAGGTGCTACCTTGCACGCCTTGTTGACCGAGTGGAAGTTCTGCGTTATACGCCATTTCGGTTTTTTTGTTGGGTCGGCGTCGAGCAGGTCTCTAGGCGGAGGTTTAGCTGGCATGCTTGGACTGGGGGGCTTACCGAGACGTAGACATTCATCTTCGACTCGCCATCTGATCTCCTCCATAGATAGTCCTGGCGATCCGTGAGCCTTTTGTGCAAGGACTGTAGGATGTACTGCTTTGACTTCATCCGGTCGAATTTCTTTGAGTACTCCTGCCGCAATGAAGTTATCTAATACCGGCATGTACCATTCCCTCTGCGCGTGCGTTAACGGGCGCTGATGGATTTTTACTGGATACTCGACATCTTTTGGAATGTTGAGACGAAATGTGACGGAATCCACCAGTTTTACTTCGCGCACTGAGAGGGCGAATACATCAGCGAATTCTCGGAGGAGGTCGCATACCTGCTCGTGTTCTGTTTCAGACACGGGTCCGATGGTGACTGCTTTGAGGATTTCCTCTACCCGCGGTGGGTGGAAGGGTCCTTTCTCCGTGAATCTGGTGAAGACATCATCGGCGGTGAACACGTTTGAGTGTGAGACGTCACCTGGTGGTTGGCTTGGTAGATCTGCCATGAATGTATTGGCTAAGTCGACATCGGGGTTTGTTTTTGTTGTTTTTGGTTTTATTGGTTGGTTTGGATACGTTTCTGAGGTTGGTAATGTATTAGCAGTACGCGAATTAGGTATGAAGTTATTAATTGTGTCTGTGGTGTTACCCGCAGCCAACATTATGATGTCCGATGCATAGTCATGCACGGCGTTTAGTTGTTCGAGTAGGGGTTTGCCCAGGAGCATTCGCCATGAGCCTCCGCTGGGAAAGACTTCGAAGGAGGCTGTGGTGCGAATGCGGCCCCAGCAGAACGGTCCTGACCAGACTCCACGAGACGGAACTAGGGTACCGTCACTGGCCATGCGCAGTGTGCGAGTCGATGGACTTAGCCGGTCTAGTCGATGCGCCACATGTTCGTATGTGGTGGCATCTAGCACATTAATCATGGCGCCACTGTCGACGACCGCAAGGATGTGGACTCGCTCGCCTCGGGGCCCTTCTATAATAGGTACTGTACGGAAGGGCTGGCCCGGGCTGGTCTGGGGTGCCTGTGTGTCTGATGAGCGATCCACCGAATAAACATCAGTAATGGATGGATTGTTTGGTGATACGTTACACAACTCCGGGGCTGAGGACGGGTCTCCGAGTCCCTTGGCGTGGGTGGTTTCCTCTGGGTTTTCGAGCTGTAGTGGGATATGTACGGTATTGGATATAGGTGGGGTTGAATGGGGATGTACGTAGGAAGAAGAGTTAGTTGGAAAATTTACGGGAAAAGATTTGTACGTAAGGTTTGGACCTGGCGACAGGACAGACGCTGGTTGTATGCACAGGAGTGGGATGGGTGCAGGGGCTACTGCACGTCCACCTACTGTGGTAGCCCCCGTTAGTTTTCCGGCTCCCACATTGGGCCACCGAGGTCATCCGTTAGTGCTTGATCCCCATCAGGGATCTGCCAATCTGCGACGGGTGTTACCCATAATACTTGAGATGGGGGTGGTGTTCCACCACTTGCTACAGTTGTTGTGGACGGCCAAACCACATCAGCAAAACCAGATGTTACTGTCCAGAGCTGTCCAGAGCTGTCCAGTATCATAGTTGTCATAGTGAGGGTCTATGTAGACAGCACTTTCATAGTGTTCATAGAGTGTCATAGTATCCCAATAGTGTCACCCAGTGTTTTTCACTACATGTTCTAGAATCAAAGTCTTTGGTAATCTGGTATGTCATGAGACTCTAAGACGAATTGAAATCCTGTTATAGTATGTTTGCCTTTGACAACTCTGCCACAGTCTAGGTATACCCATATTTCTTTCACAATAAGCTGTACAATACAATCCTTTCACTACCTACTTAGTAATGAAAGCCTGAGGAAGTATTGATGACGATCATAGCACAGGATGTTCTGTGTAGCACTGATAGCCTTATGGTATATTCTAGTACAATGGAATCTCACAGAATGAACATGAATGAAGAGTATATTGTCAAGAACACTGGAGATATGCAGGCCATCTGCCAATGACATGTATCTAATGAAGATCAACCCCATAATCCTCATCATCACTTGTGTTCCCCTCTGATTCAACGCCAGCTCCACCACCAGCACTGCCATGATGTGATCAACACGTGAGACAATCCAAAGTGAGAAAGAACATACATGCCCGTCCGTGCAATTTCGTGGCACATTCGTTCAAGTTTATCACTATGTAAGTCACTTGCCTCAAGCTTCACAATGAGCTCATTGTATTTGCGCCACTTGGGACGATAAATATCACCACTGAAATACGGAAATTTAGCCTTCCCATTCATCCTATATCCATCCAGGATACAACGAATCTGTCGAGATGTTAGAATGATGGTGTACAATGAAGTACCCGAATCCCTTACAGCAGTGACGACGAACGTGAGTGTGTTGTTCGGGATGCGTGTTCCAAACTCGGCAGGACAAAGATTTCCTATACGGTTCTCGCGGCTGAAAAAAAAGGTATGGATCAGGTCACGGATAGCGGGGTGGCCAAAGTTATTGGTATGACCCTGTGGAAAGTGAACAAGCAAACCAATGACAGCACGAGACAGCAAATACATCATTGTCTTTCCCACCATGCGCAAACACCGATTTCTTGATAAAGTCTTCAGCCGCGCGCTTCACGTACTGACGGGTTTCGACCTTCGACAGACGATTGTCCACAGGGGGGAACAAATCGTAATGTGCGCGTACCACACTGGCGGCCGCCTTCTTAAGCTCGCCGCGCCACGAAGCGAGATCCTCGAAGAGCTGGAGACCTAGTCAAAGCAGTGCTCTGCTCAGCATTGAGATACGCACCAATTTGCACATCGATTTCCGATACCTTGGGTAGTAATGTTTTTCGATATTCCGCCCCTCACGCTTCCACTTCTGCATCATCATAGCAATCGCATCCGAAATGAAACCGGTCATCGCAGCCTTGCCGAACGGCCACGGTTCACGAACAGCTGCATACGTACGAGTCTCGACCTTGCATTCTTCAAGAAGGTCTCTCCATCTCGACGGGTAGAAAGCAAGTTGAGTAGGATCTGTGCACTGACCCTGTTTCGGAGTCTTCGAGTTGCGTTTCTGGCGAGACGGACGTGTGGAATCGTCGTCACTTTCGTTAGCGGCGCCGGAATTCGTATTCCGCCGAGGTGGATTGACTTGTGGCCGTGAACCAAGTAGTCGGGAGGGCGACGGAGGTCGGGGACGACGGTTCTTGGAGTAGTAGTCTTCGAGTACGTCGGTATCCTGTGTATCCT
Source organism: Leccinum pellstonianum (assembly GCA_038091735.1). Classification (NCBI taxonomy): domain Eukaryota; kingdom Fungi; phylum Basidiomycota; class Agaricomycetes; order Boletales; family Boletaceae; genus Leccinum; species Leccinum pellstonianum. Next base: position 5,609 of record JBBPPA010000565.1, on the reverse strand, counting down.
GATCAACAATACTGTCAACGGAAGCGCGTTTACCGAGCCTTCGGCAGTCCTTACTCTACCGTGCATTTCGTCAGGTTGGTCATCATTGGCGCGAACCCCATTGTCGTCACGGAGAAAGCCCTGCATTCGAATTAGCACCCGAATGGAAATAATCCACTGCACTGACCGTATCTTCGTCAAATACATCCATATCCGAGTCGACATCCCCGCCTTTATCCAATTGGCGCTTGCACTTGCCCCCACCGCTAGCTGCATCATCATTCGGGTGTTCCTCTTCCTCTTCCTCTTCCTCTTCCTCTTCTTCGTCGGTGTCGTCGCCAGGAAGGCACACATCGGAATCAGTCCGATTTTCTGCGTCTTCGTCAGCTTCATCATGACGGTTGTGACTGAGATGTGCGTCAGCCTTTGTCTTCTGCAACTCCCGAAGTCTGCGTGCTTCAGCGATAATCATCAGGCCCCGCTTAAAACTAGGCTCGCTCGAGTCCACATCAGCTGGCTGAACATCCGTTAGCAGGGAATATCGCGTAGGTTAAGATACTTGGGACTCACGAGCTTGAATCCGAATCTTCCGCCTGGATTAGTCGAGGACTCGGGAACGACGGTGGGTAAGAGAGGTTGGTTGTTGGACTGCAATCGTTGATCAACATTGAGAAGTGCTGGGTCGATGCTACGTGTCACTCACCTTTTTTGTCCTCTGCTTCCGAGTCTGCGGCGATTCGGGTGCCATTGGATTACGAGCTTCGCCCGAAGCGGCAAGTTGATCCGACTTCTTCCGCCGGTCTAGTACCTCGACAGCGTCACCGACTCTTCTTAGTTGCTCTGCAGCGCCTCCTTCACCTTTGCCAGTTCGTCGGCTTCGACGGACTGGACTCCCCACCCTAGCCTTCTTGGAAGGGCCAGAAACAACACCATCAGAGGGTCGTTTATGAGGAGGCCTCACCATGGTACGGTGAGCGAATGGGATGCGCAACAAGCAAGAACGAACCGAAAAGCTTATATAGAGTAGGTCACATTGTACGTAATATTTTCAGGTAAAGACAACTATGTACTCCGTCATTTACGAAATGAATTAAAGCCATGACTAAATACTGCAGTAACGTGCGGTTTCATGGACGCATCCGAGTCTGCAATTCTGTTGCGACGGCATCAGGACATGGGAATACTGGGACCAGCGGCCGGGAGGTTGTCGGCATAATGGCGAAGGAGGTTGATGATGGTTTCGTGACAGAGTGGTCGATCTGGCGTTGAAGGGGACTTGGGCGATGAGGGCTCGCCCGAACCATCTGACAGGAAGTCATCGGAAACGTCGCCCTTCAAAACATCCTCCCTTCGTTTGTCTTCTACTTGGACGAGTTTCTGCCATCTCCTGGCCAATGATTTCAGATTCTGGAAATATGGAGTGAATTGTTCTTCGATGATTCGATTGGGTGCGTGAATAAACATGCTCTTCGCTTGCATTGCATACGTCAGTCCGCCTGTCCGAAGGGCTGCTTCACCCCAACCATGGACGATGGATGTGTCGTGCTCGGACGGGGAGACGAGTGCGCCGTTTGGGCCATTGTAGAGGACGCAAATCCACGTGAAAACGTAGAAGAACGACTCTAAGTCGTCCGCGACTTCGTGGACCACGGTCGACAGTTCTTCTTTTGCCGTAGCTTGCCGCAGGACGGCCAATGACACAAAGGGCAATGTTCCCTGTCGAGGAGTTTTAGTTTGCAGAGTCTTGTGGCCGGGGAACCAGCCTACCGTTCCTTTCGGATATTGGGCTGTACTGCCATCTAGACAGATGGCGTAATCGAAATCAATCAAGATGAGCGACCTTTCACCAGGATTGTTTGAGCGTTCAAAAACCATGTTGTTCGGACTTATGTCTCTGTGGAGGACCCCTTTCTCTCGAACGAGACATTCATGGACTGATCGGGGTATTTAGTATTTAGTATTTAGTGGTTAATTGAGGCGACACGAACAAATGACATACTTTCAAGTCCTCTGATTAAACCGAGAAGCAGTTCTCTCTGTGATCTGAAGGAGGACAATGGGCTGCCAACGGGCGTCATCATCAAACGCCGGTGGAAACGCGTCAGGTAACGAGGCGTGAGTGCGAGATCCCAATTGCTAGGTCTATGACGTAAAGTGGTATCGTCGCCCCCCTGATATTGGACGGTCCAGGCCTCGACGAGTGACGGTATACCTGCTATTCCAGAGATCCGCTTGAGAATCCGTTCCTCGTGGTCGACTAAGTGCTCCTCCAGCCAACAATCCTTCACGATGTAGTCAAATTGGTCAAGTTCCCTGTTCCTGGCTCGAGGTGGAGCCCCCTCAGGACGAACGTGGAAGATATTGGTGCAACGTCCGATAAAGCCGTTGCTTTTCCACAAAATTGCGATGATGATGTACGTGGTGTTGTCTATCTGGACGGTCCCGATCGATGGAGGAGCTGGTTGTCGAAGGTGTGGACAGGAAATTTGCAGCGTCGGGTCGAAACCAAGCGAGACTGAGTCGGCATGAGCGAAGGCATAGATGATGTGGCAAGTCTTTGTAATGTTGGTGTGGATGTTGACGGGGGGTGAAGTAATGACGCCGGAGCGATCGAATAGATGGATTCGCAACTCGTCACTAGCGATGGACAACGCTAGAACATAGCGTCGCCATGGTTGGGAACACAGCAAAATGTATGCCTTCGTATTGAGTGAATTGATTAGAGTCATGTTCTTCTCGAGCTTTGAAGTGGTCAGCTCGCCAAGTGCCTTGATACTGCTCCAAGTTATCCCATCGTCACGACTCCTGCCATCCTGATGTTCAAGAAGAACAAGGTCGGGTTTCCGATTCCACTGAGCATCACCTTCCTCAGATGGCAGCGGCTTAGTCGCAAAACTGCCGTGCCACTGACGTCCGTGCCTGGATCCTGGTGACAAGATGATGGCGAGCGTGTTCAAAAACGCTGCCCACTGAGCCTCAGACGAAGCCAACGGAGCCTCCTTTCCTTCCCTCCCATTTTTCTGAGTCGCCTCGGCATAGTCCCTGTCCAGGGAACAGTCCCCGTCATATGCTGCCCCCTTTCGAGCGTGTTCCTCCAAAGACGACGTAGGTTCTTCATCGGTTTTCTCCGTGGCGTCTATTGATTCTGCGTCGGTACCATCTCCCTGGCGAGGAACAAGCTGAAACGGGCTGGTTTTTGATGGCCCAGAATTGCCGCCAGGTTGACTCTGAAACGAACCAGGCGCGGGGTTGTCCAACACACCAGTACCGGTATAAAGGGCGGGACCCTTTGGATGTTGAAACTGCTGCAGAATCGCATCGTCTAGCGCCGTATTAGGCTCCCCGGGATCAACAGCCGCCACGTTCCACACCCTTGCCTTTGTGTCGTACAGGACTTGGGTTCCGAGTCCCGCCACCAGGGAACGAGAACTCTGAGCGAGCACCGCTTTGCTATCGCCCGCAGGCTGCGCGCACTTCGACTTGCGAGATCGGAGACTCCGTAAGGACCCTTTAGCGACGATTTGGGGTGATGTCGCCTTTACATCGTTCACAGCAGGTTGCGTGCGCTTCACAATGCGAGAGCGTAGGTTCAAAGACGGCTCTCCAGAATCCTGAGGGGCAGGCATCTTTCCTTCGTCTCCTGCCGCAGCAACGCGCGCGCGCTTCGATGTGCGAGATCGAAGAATACGTGAAGATCCTGCACTAGAGGCTTGAACGGGAGTAGTATTTTCATTCTTCGTATTGCGGGTACTGTTGACCAAAGATTCATATCTGGCGTTCAGTTCGCTAGGAGTGAACTGCGGTGAGTCGGTAGACATAAAGAGTCGGTTGATCAGATGCTTGGACGTTACGAGAGACTTCATATCCGCCTCATCGAGACTTCGCCCAAACAACTCTCGAGTGACGATTTTGTCCATGGACAACACCTCGCGGCCTTGCGGCGGTGTTGTCGTTGAACTGATTTTTTGCAAGAAATCTGAATGTCTTGTCATGGGAGCGTTGCAGGTTTGAGATTGAGATTGATGATCTTGAGCGTGACCAACAGTTGCGACGCATATGCATCAAGCCACACATACTCAAAATCTGGCATACTCCGAATCTCCGATGCCCCCGAGAACTGGTTTTGAGTTTACCTATAATATGTGTAAATACTAATACTAATACTACCACAGTCGCTCTCCTGGACCCACGACCTCCCGCAACTACCGTGAAGCAAAACAGGGTAAGATTCTTAGATTCCCGATATTGCATTCTTATCTCAATAATGCCCTGTTCGAGTTATATACCCGCTCACAAAATATGACATTCAGAGTTTGAATAAATCGTCGAAGTCACGTACACTGAGTTAAATAAGTATCGCCGAACTTCGTGACAATCCGACTCAGAATTCGGAAGCCAGTCGGAAGAGCTTTCACACCGATTCAGTCGGATGCCACTCAGGTTGATCATCATTGTATCTACGCGGTCCCCGGATGAGTCTGTTGTCGTCCCGAATGTTGCCCGAATGTCGCGGAGTACCCGTTTCTGACCCGCAGACAACTTGCGTTGTTGTGCACCGCTCACGGAGTTCCTGGTAGCGCGCGCGATACCTTGCATGGCTTCGGTAAAATTACCGCATTCAAGTTGAGCATGAACGAGTACCGAATACGAAAATAGGTAGACTGACGTTCTCAAGGAAATAAAATCACCATCTTCGTCTCTGTATTTCACCCTCAACGGAGTGTTGTCTCGACGTGGACCGCAAAGACGAATCTTCCTGCCCACTTTATCCACGAGCTGGCTGAATTCTGTCGATCGAGAAACCTGGATGACGAAGATGTCATGTTGGAAATGAAGTTTGACTTTCACGGATGAGGGGTAACCGTTATTCATCGATATGCTCTCGAACATTTGCGACCTCGATTGTCAGAGTCCTGATCCAGTCAACGAAGATTCATTGGAACTAAACGGTGTTATTGGTGATGAACTACGGGTGACTCCTCCGATGAACCGCGGGTGGATTGGCTGGAGCAACTACCCCGCTTGCATTCCACTGTCGTGCCCGGCGGACGATGCGTCCATGCGATAGCTGGGATAATGGTTGGGGATGCTTGTGCAACATATGCACTCCAGTCTCGTCGTCCATCCCGTCGTCGCCCCGTCTCGCCGCTGTGGTTGTACCAGGCGCCGTTGCGTTGTGGTACGACGACGGCGAGTCGTTCTCGTCTTCGTCCTGGTCACCCCCTCCGTCCACCGTGAGTAACGGTGCCTCGTAGTGCCGGCCCCGTCTCCTCGTCCATCCCGTCGTCGCTCCGTCTCGCCGCTGTGGTTGTACCAGGCGCCGTTGCGTTGTGGTGCAACGACGGCGAGTCGTTGTCGTCTCGTCGGCCATCCCGTCGTTGCCCTGTCTCGCCCTCGAAGACGACGGGGTGAGAGAGACAAGAGGTGGTGCTGGGACGGGTAGATACTATTTTGAGCGAACTCATCCGACTCGTCGTCAGACATGGATAGTTCGAAATCGTTTGCGTCACCTGGTAGTCTGGGCTGAAAGATACGGTTTCGTGCCAAACGTGCATCCCGATCCGCTTCAGATATATTCTCCCCATCTGATTCCGAGAGTTGGGAGGGCTTGGACCAACGAGGAAGGGGAA
>JBBPPA010000564.1:0-19828 GCA_038091735.1 Leccinum pellstonianum | reverse complement strand
TGGGAAGGTATCAGGAACGTCATTGATGGCGAGCATAGGAACGTAGTGGGCGATCTTTCGAACCAGGCAATCCCCGATGAAATTGCAAACTTGAGCAGTCGTCATGCCAGTCTTGATGAGCTGTGCCGTGTTGGCTTTGCCCTTCGAGGCGAGCACGAGACGCTTGAAGATACCAGAATCGACGATGGGGGGAAAGGACATTGAGATGGTGATCACGTCCGCGATACGATGCAAATACCTATTCCACGTCATTAGCATTTAGAAACTGACTAAATCACAAACGGAAATGTTACACTCACAATTGCGAAGCGCAGTACGTAGCCTGACCAGCATTCCCGAAAACGGACCCAATTGTAGAGAACAGGAGTATAAAATCGATCGTCGCAGGATCGATGCAACTCACAGCGTGTTCAGCACAGCAACTTTGGACTGGTAGACTTCGTTAAATGAGTCCTGCGTCAGGTTCGTAAACTTGGCATCCCGAAGGACGACCGTCATCACGAAGATGCCTCCGATCGCTCCCGCTTCCCGAGCCCGTGCAACGACCATGGCTGTCTTCTCCTTGCTGTTTGCATCGGTAGTGATCACCTCCACTTGCACTCTACTCTCGCGCAAGCTCTGGATGTACAAGTTGTCGGTCTTCGCAAGACCCTTCGGGCCGCGACGACTTGTCAAGAAAATGTGGCGGGCACCACGACGTGCCATCCACTCGGTAATACGCACCCCAAGTTCATTACACCCGCCCACAAGAAGGTACGACTTGCGAGGATCAAATAGTTGGCCGCTCGGGTCGATCCTGACTGCAAGGCTGGGATCCGGCACGAGAACCAGGGAATCGACGTCGTCGACAACGGCCCCCTCGTGCGCAGACATCGCGACGGTACGCGAGCGAACGATAAAAGGATCCAAAGCATGACTTGAGAGCAAGGCTGATATCGCAGGGACAAGGAAAGCATGAGAAGCAGCAGCGAGGCGGTTGACGTCCAAGACATGTGCAGACGCAGCCTCGGATGGAATCTCGGGGACTTCGTCCGATCGGATATGGACGTACGAACCAAACGGAGATAAATACTCCGACCCACGAGCGTACACGTTTTTCCCAAGCGTGCTCGCCTCTTGCTGGCTTCTCACCGTGGCAAATACCTTGGCACGGAAGCGTTTCGCAACCTGAAGAGCAGCAAATCCGGCACCTGCAAGATGAGGTCAGTCCACATGCCCAAGTTCAGACAGACATTTCTAGCTTACCAGAAGTACCATCATGGACTAGAACGGTCGAAGAAGCCAAAATGGAACAACGCATAACAAGGCCAATCCAAGCCGAGAGGAATGTGACAGAAAGAGCTGCCACATCCGTACAGCTGATGCCCTGTGGTAACGCAACGACTGTATCCTCGCGCACAATGACGACGTCCGCGGGCGTTTGACATGCAACTCCCACAACCTAACACATTCGAGAATAAGAGAGCAGGCATACGCAGATCGTAAATGGGGGCATACCTCCGCACCGACTTCCATCCGGGGAACAGAGACTCCACGAGACTGGACCCGTCCAGCGAACACCAACGCAGAGTTTGAATACACAGTGGACCCGACGCCAAGTGCCTGGACCTCAACCTCCACGTCCGAAGCTTTGAGCTCAGGCGGGAAGCAAGCAGCTAAACCGCCAGTCGCGCCCGTCAACCCAGCAGCACGAATGTCGGTCTCCTTGACCTCTTTGCCACCATGAACAAGCCGACGCACGAATACGTCCCCATCCTTGCCAATCTTCATGTGCTGCTCTAGGAGCAACGATTTCTTGCGCAGATCATGCACAATCTTCTCCCGGGCTGCCTCGTCCAGAGATTGGTCCTCGAAGAGAACCGAGAACACTCGATACTCCGGAGACTCCGCGATGATACACGACGCGATACCTAGCGCTCCGATCCCAACAGCGTCGTCGTTCCCGGTGATCCACAGTTCCGCTTCGGAAGAGATGTTCTTAGCTATCTCGATCAACTCACCCTCCATGCCGTGTTCGAACGGCTGGATTATCACGGGCTTGAATGGACCACATGGAACTGACACAATGGGCTGCGATATCTGAGCACAAAGGACCGCCTTTCCGTCAACAATGTCCGAGACCTTGACGACCGACCTGGAGATAGAAGAGAACCTCTTGCTCAACGAAGCCAACGTGAGAGGCTCAACGCTGGCATCCTCCACTTCCACGTCGGAATCTGTGATGGGGTGGTAAATGGATGAGCTGGACAACGAAACTATCGAAGCGAACTCACCCGTCACGGCAAGCAGAACAATACCGTTCCTCCCGACGACGTTCACAATCGAAGCAATGTCCACCTGAACCGCAGCGAGATCTACATGATGCACTACCACATCGAAGCTACATAGACTCAATATCAGTAGCAAATATGGATAAAGTTACTCACCTAGACTGTAGCGTATTCGTCCAGGATTCCAGAACCGCCGACCTAGCGTGACGGTATCGCAACTTTCCCGTCTTTGTGTCCGCATCCGAAGCAGCACCCGCAATACAAAAGTACTCCGTGACTAGACCAGTCTCCTCCAGGAGTGTTTCAAGAACCTCATCAATCTCAAACGGCAACCTCCGATGTCTTCGCAATGTCGGCCACGCGGATAACCTTCTTGCCCGCAGCTGCAGCATCCCGCATGAGGGACCCACGGGCAGCGTGCTAAAGTTCGCAGAAGGTCGGGGGATGGTGGGGTTTTGTGTTTTAATAACTTATGGCTAAAGAATCGAGTAAGCTCGTCTGCAAGGGTCCGTCCCTCGTGGCCCGACGCAATGACGTCTTCAAGAAGAAGGGAACGGAGACGAGAAATCTGGTTTCAGAATGCACCGCAACCTTGTTCTAGCAGTTCGACCGCTTTTGCGCAGTGATTGCGGAGACATGAAGAAAATGCATTAATTGCTAGGGACGATGCGAGGACCTTAAACCAGAAATGTCGCTGGATCATGTCTGGGGATACCACCCCTTCGAGGTACGAAGCCGAGGACAAGGGACAGGTGATGCTGTCGATGGAGGAGGTGATGAGGTCTACGAACGAGATGATGAATTTCGGGGCGACCGCGGGAAGGAACGACGGTGTCAGCATTAAGAGAATCCAGAAGAAACACAAGAATAGGACGCACGGCAGGTGTCCCGCGATCACAGTAATACAGATACTGATCAAGTGTATCACAGTATATCTGACTGTGACGATCACCTCCGTCGCCGAATGTGCGATCCGCAATGACTTTTGCAAACATTCCAGCACCCGTTTACTCTCCTGGTGTGAGTACTGCTGACGACCGTCAATCATGATCGACAGTGCGAACGGGCGAACCGAAACTTACCACCTTGGCACCCTCTCCATCCTCCTACTCCTTTCTCCCATCCTTCCCTTATCCTGCCCCATCCCTGTCTCCCTCTCCCTCCCCCTCCACCATCGCCTCCTGCCACCACAAATGACTCGCAGCATGCACCGTCGCCACCTGAACCGGCTTCTTCAACAACTTGGCCCCATGCAACGCAGCCTTGGTGATTAACGTACCATACCCATCCGCCTCGAACATCTTTGCGGCCTGCAACATCCCGACGATGAACGTGGTGCAGCCAGCTGCGCTCCGAAATTGAGTCTTCGTACACCGAAAGGCTTGGACATACAGGGCGTACGAAATGTCTTCGAAACCGGAACCACATTCGGAGGTGATCTGGGCGGCGAGGAAGAGACGGGGGAAGATCATCATGTCAGCCGAGCGTGCATCCACTCCATCACCGTCAGATCTGAGTTAGGTCGCCCGGTTCAAACGTCAGACCGCCGGAATGTTATATTAACCACAGGCCCATCCGCATCTCGACTCGTCGTCCTAGACACGTGTCTTGTATAGCCCGCGCAATATATTATCAACGTCCGACAGGGTCGCCTCTTTGCGAGACACCTCCAGATATGCCTCCTCGTTCTCGTCTTCAGCGGGATCGGCGACCCGAGCGCCCACATGCCAGTGTTGAGGATGCAAGCCTCTGGAGAATCGCGCCCTACCTGTCCAACAGTCTTTTGGCTTCGAACAGATAATCCGAGTTGGGCGCCACTCCACTCACATGCACGTAGTCCCCAACCTGGAGAACGTGGCTGTCGTTCGGCTGGAGAATCTTGGTCGCAGATGGCAGCGAGGCCGTCATATTTCTGGATATCCGGTCAACGAGCAGTACACCAAAGTCACGCTCCGCACCTACCGAAGACTGTCCTCGCTGACGATCTTGTCCACGTCTTCGAGCAAGCGCAGGCTTGGTTCAACCCATGCTTCCACGTCCTCCGAACCACTATCGAGCAACGCAACAGCGTACCCATCGCGCTGAGAAGCGGATTGAATGCCTATTATATAACGACGCCATCCATGCTGACCTTGAGTAGGTATACCCTCCTCCGAAAAGTCGCCAGCGACTCGCGACTGGGAGCAAGAAAGACGTCCGTCCAAGTAAACTGCGGTTTCTCCGCGACGTCGACGGTGGTCGCGGAAGCGTCAACGCCCGGTAGCGAGCAATCCAGGAAAGCTTTCGAAGCTTCCAAAGTGGGAGAAGGAACTCTCGATGGACGAGGCGTGTCCGCTTCTGCGACGTCAGAGTCCGCGTTTACCGGGGGTTTCTCGTGCTCGTAGAGCGTGGAAGACTTCTCCGTAGGTACAGTGTACGAGTTCTCAGACGCCATGGCATCTTCTAGCGCGCTTTGATCGACCTGCGCCTCAGCGCATCCGCCGGGTGCAGAATACGCGACGTTGCCGTCACCCGTGTTCGCTGCTGCTTCTTTGCGGCCAAAATTTTTGCCGAATGATGGCCAGGCCCATTTCGTGACGTCCATACTCACGCTTATGCTTACACCAAGAAAACCACCCGACGGAACGGGTTCCGTGCTCGCTGCCTCGTCGTGTTCTCCGCGGGATACGCCGCTCTCCGGACGAGTCGTCGAGGCGGGAGGCTCAGGGGACGTACTATATCGCATCCGTTCGCCTCCAGCCTCAAAATGCCGACGTGGCGCTTGTAGCAGCTGTCCCGCCAGTCAGTTCTCGGCGGCCCAAGAAAATATGAAAACCCACCTCAAACTGCACGCCCTGAGATTCAACCCTAAACAAATATACCATCCACGCCACCTCCGCCGTATCCTCCTCCACCGGTCCTTGTCTCCGTATCGCCTTCACCTCCTTTCAAGTTACCGGCTTGAGTTCGAGAATCTGCATGAACTGGGATTCGGTGAAGTCCTCGAAGGTGAACGCGTTTTCTATAGCAAACCGGCGTGCGAGTCCGGGATTGACGTTCTGTTCAGAATGACACGTCAGTTGTGTCGTGAGCGATCTGGCTCCCAACAGACCCACCCGGAACATTTCCTCCATCTGATCTTTGTATCCAAGAAACATAACGATCATCGCCAGGAAGACTTTGGATTTCAGCGACCATCATGTCGATGATGGCGACGTAGTAAGAGTTAGTGTTAGAGTTAATTGTTAAACTCTGGTTGTGCAGCATATAGGCCTAGGTCATCGCGAAAAATCAGAGCCGGCGGTAGAACGCTCAACGGACTGCAAACCTCGTCGATCACAAGTGCATTTCATCGTGTACTCTCGAGGATCGCCTTCGTGTTTTTCTCTGATTCACCCAAGTGGGCCGCCACGAAAACGGATGGATTTTTGACGACGACTGAGGTGATAAGACCTCAGCAAAACGTTGAAACGAATTCGCATTCGGTCAATGACCCACCTTCCCCTTTGCTTAACATGCCAAGGTCTGCGAGAATTTGACCATACAGCTTTGCGACCGACGTCTTTCCCGTCCCAGGAGACCCGAGGAAGACTCTATTCAGTGATACCTGTATCGGTTCCTTCTCCGTAAGTTCCCGCTGGTAGTTCGTCTCCAACAGCCTAAACATGCTGCGGACGGAATCTTTTACGGACTCCAAGCCAATCAGCTCCTGTAGCTTCTTCCACGGCGCTCTTCCTTCGTCAGTATAAAGTCGTCTACCTGCATCCTCGACTTTCGTTCCCGTTCCAGTCGTTCCGCTTGCCGTTCCCGGATCTTGGCAAACATGTGACATATTAGTGCCAGGTGGACCTTGCGCCTGCTGCATCAACGCGGTGAACATGACAGGTGGAGGTGGAGGTGGAGGTGGCCGTCCATGTCCATGTCCGTGTCCGTGTCCGTGTCCAGGTGGTGGATGCCCATAGAAACCCTGTCCGTGCTGAAGCGCAGGACGTACGTGTTCAGGGGACGGACGAGGAGGTTGCTGAGGCGAGAGGTTGTGCCGACGTCCTCGTCTGTCGAATTCGTGGGATGCTTCATAGACGGGAAGTCTGGGAATTGAGGGAGCATGAGCGTGGAGAGAAAAACGGATTGACAGTGGAGACTCACGTTTTGGGATCGGCAGGTAATGGGTCCGTCCAGAAGTAGTCGTGATCGAGCGCCTGCGAAGCTGTGATCCTATCCCGTGGATTACACGTCAACAGCTTGTCTGGAAGATCACATGTCTTTGGACCGATGCTGATGCTGCACGCAACCGGCGGCGAGGAACGTCAACCAATGACGGAAAATCGGCCCATCTGATACACACCTGACAAACGTATACTTTAACTTCTTTGGGTAATTTTGGAACCGCTTAACCCCCTCACATCCGGGTAACGCATCAACGTTTGGCCATGTATGCTGGTTAGGAGTCCCACATAATTGCCAGATCTTCTCTATTTGATCGATATCTGATGTCCCGGGAAGGATCGGTTTGTGCATGAACATTTCACCAAGGACACAACCGCAGATGGAGCAGATCAGCCCGTCAATCTCGGATGATGATGCTTTTCGTGGTGACACTTACCCGATACCCCATATATCAACTTCACCTCCGTACTATCTTGCTCCGAGGAGCAACTCGGGAGGTCTGTACCACCTCGTTACGACGCAGTTTGTGTACCTCTTTTCCTTTCCGTCTGGGTGTTTGACGCTCTTGCCTTGGGAGTCGCCACCTATCGACGGGAGTACAATGGAGGGATCGAATGTACGTGCAAGACCGAAATCGGCTATGCGAAGAGATCCGGAATTGGATATAAGTAAATTGGCAGCCTTCATATCACGGTGAAGGATGTGATTCTGCGTATATGCACACGCTCGTTACCAGAATCTAGATGAAACCAAAACGGGGTGCTCACTCGATGCATATACTCGGTTCCTTCCAAGAGCTGTTTCAGATACAGCTTGATATGACTGGGTTGTAGCTTTACTCTCTCGTTCTCCAACAACCCTGCGAGGTCGTGGTCCATGTACGGAAAGTCCATGTACACGGAGAGAGGAGAACTCCTTGTCTTTACCTAGCCCACGTCAATCAAATAAGCACCTATCTTGAGGTTGATAGAAAGGGAGCCAAAACCCACTCCGAACCACAAACATATCAACGATATCGACGATGCAAGGATGTTTCATCGCTTTGAAAATCTTGATTTCCCGAAGGGCAGTCACAGGCATGCCTTCGTTCTCATTGTGCATGAGAATGCGCTTCAGAGCTACGGCATGTCCTGTAGAGATCTGAACTGCTTTGTGAACCTCGCTGGGTGGCGCGGATACGATGGACTAGAGTCAGCATGCAACACAATCACGCCACGACGACACGTACCCAAACGTCCCTTCGCCAACCTTTGTTGTGACGTTGTAATCCGACTGCTTGCCACATCCCTCGAATGTCCTCCTGTATGCTTCCATCTCCTCTTTGCGCGACCTCTGGATGGGATCTCGTTTCTTCTTTCCCATCGCCACTGCGGTGCCACCTTCACCACTTTGTCCACGTCTCTCATCAGCAACCGCAGCGCGTTTCTCCCGCGCTCTCTGTATGTCCTCTTCTCTAGCGGGCGGTAAAGGTAAAGGTGACGGTGAATGGTTGTCGCGTGGAGCGTTGGGGCTGTTGAGAACTTCCACATGAGCTGGGGCCAGAGTGTCGTCCGTGATATCCATGGAATCCTCGGCTATGGGTACCTCCATAGACTCAGAAGGCGGTGCGGGCGGTGCTGGGGAACGCGGTGGGGGTGGGGTATGTAAAGGGGACATGGGTGATGGCGAGACGGGACGGTATTGCGCGTCTGTCAATAATAATCACACAAGGAGACGCAATCGTCAAGTCTGTAACGCACCTGAGTGTCGCAGTTCGTGGCCCACGCCACCTCGACAGACCCGATAGCGCACCCGCACCTCAATATGTGTCGTTTCTTGATTGTTGGTCACGATCCCAGGACTCTGGGTGCGTTCTGTCTGGACGAAAGTCCCTGGACAAGGGCGAGAAAGCCGGAGGTGGTGGTGATCGACGGGCCGGAAGTCTGTGTTTTCGGTAGTGATTTGGCGAAGACGGGGAGGGGGAGCGTGAGTGGGACTGGGACTGAGACTGACGAGGTGACACGGGAGAGCGGGGACGGGGGAGCGTCCTACGTTGACCACCGCAGTTGTAGTTTATCGTTGTTCCTCGAATGCATCTTTGATGGTGTGGAAGATGAGATTACAATAGGTACTTCTGAAATCAAGCAATGTTCTGCGAATGACGTGCAGCGAAACTGAGACGCAAGGAAATACATCAGATAGTCAGTCAGACGGAACGAATCTGGTCCTACGGTTACCTCGAGTTCAAAGCGGTCAGCTGGGGTTGGGCGTTAGTTGTGGAGTGGTGCATGAAGACCGGGTGATCTAACGAGAACAGGGAGAGGGTAAGCACTCAAATCCATACAACGAGCAGGTGCGACTTCTGCGCAGGAAACAGGGTTGTGCGCCACGGAGTACATGCTCAAGTCAATCATCCCTCCACCAACGTTGATGATGACCAAACTGCGGCGCGTACTGACGTACGGACGTTGTGCGAGAAGGTTCGCCCAGTAGTGAAGGTCAGCTTCACACTCGGTGATTATACGAACACGGGAACACCCTTCAGGAGTGCTGGGGACAAGACCAACACTCTCGACCGCCAGGTGATACTGCTGCCGTTGCGCACCCTCCCAATTAGACCGCCAGTCTGACGATCAGTTCAATGACGATCAGTTTAAAGTTGAATTTCGTGTGTAACTAAGCGGTGGCGGATGAAAAGGAGTGCAGGTGGAACTCGTCTGTGAACACCTACAAAAGTCGTTTATCAACCACGCGATAGTATTTACGCAAGAGAGCAAACACCCACCTGAATGATGACATCCATAAGTTACTCCTGTGTGATGAAGTCCTTGCAGTTGACGACCTATGTCCTTCTGGTACATGTCCAGGTCGACGCTGTCGAGCTGGGAGACGGTCGAGGGTGGTGCCATCTGGGATGCAGAGCTCGCGACGTACCATCTCGCATTTTTCGCGGTCCCACGAGTGACCATGGTGCTGGAGGTGGACCCAGAGCTTGTTCGTTTGGAATGCGATCGAGTCTTCAAGCTTCAAGTTGGAGAATAAGCTGGGTCAGCAAACGAATGACGCGGCGCAGCGTGAACTCACCCGGATTCGGTCTCGACTGACAGGTAATCCCTGAAATGGTGTCAAAAGAAGAGCCTGCGTGTGGCGTTCTGCTCATCCATAATGTCCTTCATGATCATGAGGTAGAGGCGGGGGACGATCTTTCCGGTGTACTGCACTAGTTCGTATAGATGGTGTCTTTGTACTAACGTACTATGAAGGACCGGTCACGTGAGTTGTGCTCGAACCAAGGTTACCAAGCGCAAGAGATTAATATGTAATTCCGCAATGCCGAACTGATTTCTTGACAAGTAGCGAGTCGAGCATCATCTGGTGGATTATCTACAATGCGTGGGTCTCTTTACATGAGAGTGACATTATGAGCCTGGCCAAACGTGCAAGGGACGACGGGTGAGTGACTTCCCACGGGGCAACAAGACGACAACATGATACTTGACAATGGAAGGACGATCAAATACCGTGACAACAATCTCTTTCGACACAAATCGATCGCGTGGACCCAGTATCATTCCTTACCATGGGTGGAATTACGGAAGGATGTCATGAGCTGACCCGATGATCCCAACTGAGGCGTATATAACAGTAAGACCCAAAGGGCAAGAACCATTGGAAAGGACCAAAGGACGCATTGAACCCATAATCGCCAACCAAAGGAACGCCTGCCGAGATGAGGAAGTCACCGAGCTCGTCAGAGTCTGGAAAAGGGCTGCTGCCAAACATGATTAGTTTGAGACGTCTGAGAACCTGAAGAACCTCCTATGTCTCTGCAAGATTTGAGAACGAGCGGTGCATTACTCGCATCTGCGGTAAGCCCGGCCATCAGGAGGCCACGTGCTATCAGAATCCGCTGTATAAAGGTGCGGGAAAGGCGAAGCAGCCTAAGAAGGGTAAAAAGAAGCCCTATGGCACGGATAAGGGGAAAGGGAAGGCGAGCGCGAATGTCGTGACGGACGATGTTGAGACGGCGCTGGTGAACCACTTCGAATCCCATGTAACTATTCAGAATGATGCCGAAATGGTAGCGGCTGAGGACGCCGAGTTTTCTGCTTATTCTTGGGCTGCCGATTCCGGTGCGAGTGCACATATTTGCGCCCAAATGGATGCATTCATGGACTATACGCCACTGCCTGAGCGGACCATTCAGGGCCTTGGCGGGCGACCTATAAAAGTCTTTGGCAAACGGACCGTGATACTTTCTACGTCCGTCGGTGGCCAAGCAACTCGGCGATTACGCCTCCCCGATACTCTGCACGTCCCCGAGGCGCGTGAGAATTTACTCTCGCTCGGACGAATAGATGCAGCGGGCGGACGCTATGTCTGTGGGGGAGGACGAATGGAAATTTACGATTCCAAGCAGACCTTACTCGCTACCGCCCTACTTCGAAATCGCCTATATTACCTGAATGCGCGGACGGTATTGGCTGATACCGCGCATGTGGCATTAACATTAAAAAGAGCATGGACCTGGGAAGAATGGCATCGTCGCCTAGGTCATTGGCATCTCGGGATTACGACGGTTACACGGTAAGAATCTAGTTGACGGGTTCTTACTGAAAGAAAGCCCGCAGAATTTCGACTGCGAGGCATGTATTCAGTCAAAAATGACACGAGCACCTTTGCCTAAGGAGGCCAGCCGTCGGGAACGGGTACCCGGCGAGCTAACACATACGGACGTTTGGGGACCAGCTCGTGTCCCATCGTACCAAGGGTACAGATATTACGTTTCATTCGTTGACGATGCTAGCCGTCACGTCACGATCGCTTTTATGCGAACGAAGGATGAGACGGCGTCCAAAGTGAAGCAGTACCTTACCCTCATTGAGAGGCAGTATGATTTTAAGCCAACGGCTATTCGCGCCGACAACGGCCGCGAATATATAAATAAGGATCTTCGCACATGGTGCTTGGATCGTGGAATCGAGATCCAAACGACGGCGCCATATACGCCGGAACAGAACGGTGTCGCTGAACGTTGGAATCGGACCGTGATCGAGCTAAATAGATCAATGATCTTTGCTCGTCAGCTCCCGCACGAATTGTGGCCAGAGGCGATGGCTCATGCCACTTACATTCGCAATCGTGCATACACTCGTGCAGTCCCTGACATGACTCCGTACCAAAAATGGACGGGTCAACGTCCTGATGTCTCGTCTGTCCAGGAATTTGGACATCCAGTCTGGATCCTCAACGAGGGTTTGAATCCTTCCAAGTTGGGTCCGCAAGCAGGTCAGTTCATTTTTGTGGGATACGAGGACGGACCTCGTGGTGTCAAGTACTTCGATGCTGCGAAGCGGACCATTAAGGTGTCCCGCAACTACCGCTGGCCGCTCCGTGTTACGCCGGATCTTCGGCTTGAGGGGGAGTGTCGTGGTAACAAGCCTACATCCGATGCTCCCAAGACCCCTGCTGATGACTCTGCGACGACGGGGAAACGAAAAACACGAGATGAAGAGTCTGTGGAGACGAATAAGCGTCACCACACGTCGATCGAGACAATCGATCAGGACGATCACTTACCTGATCTTATCCCCGACTCTGATCCTGACGAGGACGACGAAACAGAGCGTCATGAGTCGAGTATGAGGGCTGCTGCTGCTGTATATGCGGCGTTCAGTGAGACGCACGTAGGTGGTAAAGACCCAAGACGCTTCACGAAGCGATGCGATCACCTGAGTGGCCCGAGTGGGAAAAAGCTATCAAAACGGAGTTAGAAACTCTGAATCAGATGGGAACATGGGAGCTCACTGACGCACCCAAAGACAGAAAGCCCATCACGAACAAATGGGTGTTCGTACGAAAGTACGACAAGGACGGGCACTTACAGAAATACAAGGCCCGCCTAGTCGCACGAGGATTTAGCCAAGTACCGGGCATGGATTACAACGAAACGTTCTCACCTGTGGTCAGACTCGAGACGATACGAGCCATTCTTGCGCTCGCTGTCGCCGAGGATTGGGAGATTCAACAAATGGATGTCAAAGGAGCGTACCTGAATGGTAAGCTCAAAGAAGACATATATATGGATCAACCCGAAGGGTTTGGTGACGGCACGTCCCGTTTATGTCACCTGATAAAGACCATATACGGACTAAAGCAGTCCGGCCGCGAATGGAATGAGGAGCTTGATGCAAAGCTCAGCGGTATCGGATTTGAACGTTTATGCTCGGATCCGTGTGTCTATGTGAGACACACGGAAAAGACAATCGAGATCCTCACAGTATGGGTTGACGACTTATTGCTCTTCGCCAATGGCAAAGCTCTTATGGACGGCCTCAAAAAGGATCTGAAAGGGCTATTTGACATCACCGATCTTGGTGATCCGAGCAAGCTCGTTGGTCTTGAATTTACTCGCGATCGAGAGCGGGGTACGTTGGCTATCAAACAGTCTACTTACATTGAAAGCATACTCGAGAAATGGGGTATGCAAGATGCCAATCCCGTTGCAATGCCTCTCGATCCGAACGTAAAACTCGAACCTCGTGAAACGGGTGCCGAACCAGTATCCCAACTTGGGAATTATGCGTCGTTGATGGGATCGTTGATGTACGCTGCAATTGGCACACGGCCTGATATCGCGTTCGCTGTGAACAAGCTATGCTCGTTCAATAGTAATCCCGACCTCATTCATTGGTCCGCCGCTAAGCGCGTGCTACGGTATCTGAAGGGTACCAAGGACCTCGGATTGGTTTATGCACGGAATAATACGAGCCACGCATTTTACGGGTATGCGGATGCGAGTTTCGCCACCTCACATCGACAAGCGGCAATGCGTTTATCCTAAATGGGGCAGCCATCACGTGGACCTCTAAACGGGAACAAACGCCTGCACTGTCTACTGCCGAGGCTGAATTCACCTCGATGGCACGGGCTGCCAAAGAAATCATCTGGCTCCGAAACCTCTATACAGAGATTGGTTTCACGCCCAAAGAAGCCACTATTTTATACGGTGATAATCAGTCCGCGATAGCCATTGCTACAAATGCCCAGTTTCACAAACGGGCTAAGTATTTTGACCTCCGTAACCTGCACATGAGAAAGCAGATTAAAATCGGATGGATCACACTCGTTTATTGCCCAACAGACGAAATGACAGCAGATGTCTTGACGAAGGCATTGCCACGTTCGAAACATTTGCTACACTCCAACAGACTCGGCCTACGCTCGGCTTGAGGGGGAGTGTTGAGGCTCATTAGGCTTGAGGCCTACTAGGCCAAATAGATGCAAGCTTCGCAAGGCCGAAGCTACCACCGCCGATGGTGCCTGGCGAGTGACGTCGCACTGTGTCTTGGGCGAGACGTCGCACTGTGTCTTAGCTGAGTGAGCGAGCTCACTCAGCTGAGACTCCAAAGAACAAGAGCACGCCATGAGCACGCCAGAGGATTACATAGCATGAAGTCATAGAGTAGTCGTCTATAAAAGAAAAGCCCACCAAGGGGACAGAGGCAAGAGGAGCATCGCATACGCTCTGTCCCCGCCTCTTTCTTGTCTGAGCCTGTAAAAAAGGCCCGTATAACAAGCGCTTGTGAGAGGAGCTTGATGATGTTTGCAGGTGAGCAGGATAGAGCGGATTGGAACAGACAAAGCGGCTTCGGGGCATAACAGGCTCGGGTGAGTGCCTTGTGACAAGCATCCGAGTTTTAGTGCAGCAGGCAAAATGAAAAATAAAGCATGCTAACGTGGTATAAGGGCAGCGTCGTGGGGCGGTTTCATCCTACAATTCCCAAGTAGCCTTGTTAGTTCAGAAAATGGGCCTCGGAACCGCTAGAGGGAATAATGGAAACGGGGAGAAGGAAGTCGAAGTCAGGGTGAGAGGGAGTGTAATGATGGACGATCGCTACTGACGATAGGTCAGAGAGAAGAGAAAGCACTGTGGCAGAGAGCAAAGGATCCTGTACGATAATATTTGAAGTGGGCATCAGTAATTTGTGCACGGCCTACTAAGTTATCCGGCCTTATTCATACTAACCAAGCCTCATATTCTCCGCTCGTCATCGACGATGCTGAAATGGATGCGCGCGTCGCGGAATTAAAAAGGTCGATGCATCAGCGAAAAGTCCCAAATCTGGCAAGGCATTGCGAGGCCTTGCCAGGCCTTTCAAGACTACGCTTTCGTCTCGCAAGGCCTTGCCAGGTTACCACAATCTTGCTAGGTCTTTCAGGGCTATGCGCTTGTCTCGCAAGGCAAGGCAAGGTGTACATACTTGTTGTCTGCCCACCGCTTTGCCCAAGTGAATAGCAAAATATTTGCATTAACGCAAGGATCGAACGTTGAACCTCAAGTCGGACACTTGACGCAGAACCGTTAGTCCATTCAATGGACTGACTGCCTAGAATAGTACACTTAGTTATATTATTGCCAAACATTTTGTGCCCGGGACCCTCGCGCAAGCTCTTGCACGGCAATTTCAGATTACAACCTGCATTATAACTTTGTTGGATAGAATCTGTCAAGGTATTCACGCAGGAGCGGTGTTAGATATGCGTTGGTAGGCTGGTAGCAGTGGACGAGACCCCGCAATGGACTCGGACGACCTTGATTGGCATCGCCGCATCATGAGCAGCTGCGACAACTCCGAGACCTGCGTGAACACAATCTCGCACGAAAGTTCCCCGATCTCTGTTTCCTGATCGGGGAAGAGTGTACAAGGACGATGGCTAGCAAGCCATATCCCGCGTCCATACAAGCGCTTGATGTCTCTCCGCACGACCTTGAAATCTGTTTCGCAACATTCAATGTCTGTGCGTGAAGAGAGAGTGGAAAAAATATACTCCTCACGATCTCCCCTGAACCCTGCGCATCCCACCCAGCGAATTCTCAACATGACTGGCCCGTCCTCGACTCCTCGTTTCACCGCACTGTGTCTCTCCACCTTCGGGTCCAACGTGTACCCGACGAGCGTCACCCACTCAGTGTCTACCTCGATGGCATCTGAGTATTGCGGCGAATGTTGAGATCGAATGTCCATAGACGCGACGGGCTTCTGATCAAGAGCAGGTCTTGAACCCTTTTGTTATCAGCAGCACTGGTGGCCTTTGCATTTCAGGAGTGTGTTCAGCGCCACAGTCATGGACAGTCGAATGTAGTATATGTCTGTTCAGAGAGGGATTGTAGTGAGTGCATGTGCAGCAGAAGATGGGGTGTGCCGTAGATGATACATACCAATCTTGCTCATAGTGAGCAGCGCTCTCCGTTCGATCTTCTCCCCCATCACGATCTCCCACTGACGGCACCAACGCCCTCCCGACCCATTCCGTCGGCACATCGTCATAGTTCAACAAGTCATGGACCCATGGGCCATGGGACACTGCCGAGGACTGAGGATCAGTATACTCGCCCCGCTTGGTGTTCACAAGGCTCCATAGATTTAGCATACAACATGACACTCACACAGCTTTACCACGAGCTATGCTCGCCAGGACGTTCCGAGCCTGGGTCAGGATTTGAAGATCTACACTGCCGTTCAGAGCAAAGTTGCGGGCATCATCATAACTACAAAACTTACAGATAGATGTCACAAAATGGATTTCCTCACTCCTTGGGGCACCGAATCACGATGCAGTTTGTTGAGTTCCAAAGTGTGTGTGGGATGGTGTTTCCGAACGATCAGAAATGCAAAGGACGGGAATTGCCGCGTGGGCGCTTACATAACTGGGCTAACTCCCATATTTGGAGATGTTTGTCACCAGGGTTCAGGGTTTGCGCTATCTAATCTTTCTTCTCTTCTCTTTCTCTTTCTCATTCCCACCATCACCGTGCTCAGTGTTCAAGCACTCACCGTGTACATCCTCGAGGCCTGTGACCGCACATATAGGGACTGGAAACCAGCCATGCATACTCGGGTCTGTGAGTATTGTCAATCACATCCCACTCCCTGGCACCAAGACGCATATATGCGTCAATCTCGATTCTTAAGTCACTCGCTGCAGATCATTGTATTACCATGTCTGAGGGGCGTCACGGTGGTTATGGATATGAATGCGCAGGTAGATATTTTTGTGGAGAATAGCTTTGCAGAGGTGATCAATAATCTGGAGATTACATTGGTACTGATGTTACTCAAGGCGCCCGTGAATACAGCCAAGACAGCGAACACGTTATTCGAAATCGGCGTTGCTCAAGACGTCGGGTATGCACTACATCGATCATTTGTCTCTAGCTCTGGTATGTATCATCATTTATCTGAGTCGCCCGTTCCTTGTCCGCCTTCTCCCTCAGCCTTGGACTCGCGCCTCGCGCCGTCGCCCCCATGTCATTAGTGTCACGAAATCTACTGCCATAAAACTGCGCCACTCATCGGACTCGCAGAGAGTAATGACTACTTCTCTAAGTCCAGCTCGCCACCCTCATTCCCGGCGTTCCCTACATCCTAAAGCGTGTCACTCCCTTTGTCAACCTTGGCGGGCTTAGGACCACCTCTTCCGAGTCGTCGTTGTCATTCTTGCACTTCCTATCACTGTTGCCTTCCGGAAACTCACTTCTTCGTAGCCTATGGCGAACGCAAGGACCAAAAGGTCACTGTTCCCTCCAAGGAAGTCAAAGAGTACATTACGATCAAGAATTCCGAGCTCAAGGCACTATCACAGTAAAAACAAAGTCCTGTTCCACGACGCTTACTTCGAGGGAAAGACTGAGGTCAACAGTCTGTCCTTTGTCTAGTTGCTCCTGATGACGTACCCATTGTCCTTTTCAGGTGACGTGCTTGCCATTATGGAACAACGACACGACGGCAAAGATGGTCGGTCTTCACTCCGGAGCTATTCAAATACATACGTCTTTCTCAATCTCTTGCCCGAGGTCATCATCCATTCTCAGAGCCAAGACGAGGAAGAGCCTCGACCACTACTACTTTCAAGTTGGTTATCCTGATCATGAACGGGGACTGAGAGAGTGCGGAGCGTAGGGCAAGAAAAAGGCGGCTCAGTTCGCGGGTAACTCCATGCATCACTGACGGATTCAAAGGACTTTTGCTCGCCGGGCATCGTTGCAACCGTCAGCCTCAAGTACATCACTTTTTCCGTCTCTGATCTTGGTCCTCCTGACCATCAAGCACATCACTTCTGCAATTCTACCGCTCATGCTGTCAAACTTCACATCCGTTTTGAACACGGTCGCCCGCGTCCTCGTCAACTCACGCGTTCAAGTGTGTCGCTAATTGCATTTCTATCTCAGCTATCCTGCTGCCGCCAAAAATGTCACTCCATCAGTTCTCGGACTACCTGTGACTACATTTTTATAGTACTACACATGTATTACTGTACACTTGGCTAATGTCATTTTTTGCACGGGCCTTTGGACCCGAGTAATCATCTGGCGTGACCTGTCAAGCCTAGGGAGCCTCGCAAGGCCTTGCGAGATCGCCTCGACCACCCCGCCTTGCATGGCCTCACAAGGTCAGAGTGCTTCC
Organism: Leccinum pellstonianum; assembly: GCA_038091735.1. Classification (NCBI taxonomy): domain Eukaryota; kingdom Fungi; phylum Basidiomycota; class Agaricomycetes; order Boletales; family Boletaceae; genus Leccinum; species Leccinum pellstonianum. Next base: position 1,965 of record JBBPPA010000564.1, on the reverse strand, counting down.
TTGTGAGGCCTAGCAAGGCCGGTTGCCTAGCGAGACCTCGCAAGGCCAAACAAGGCCTTGCGAGGTCTTGGACTTTTTGCTGATGTGACTGTTACAGATGCAGCGATTGTTATGACCGAGTCATCCGCTCACCATCAACGCGGTTTGCCCTCCGGAGACTCTACCTTCCCTGCATCTTGTTCCCCGTCAAGAAACTCGTCGAGAAGGATTCCGAGATTGGCGAAGAGAAGTGTTCCGTGCCCGGAAATCAGGCATTGGTTACGTTGAATTTCGGAGGTCAGACCAGCTCTCCTTGGCAGAACCACGCAGGCTGGCTTTCGCCCATCCCTGGATTCGCGATTTGCGTGGCCCAGCCGAGGAATCTTGTGGAAGCTCGTCGGATAGCGAGGTTGATTCTTTGTCCTGGTCCGGTTCGGACGTGGAAGAAGAGTTTTCGTCTCCGGCCGCACCTTCAGAGGCTGCGCCTGATGTGGCGGCCGTGCCGTTGTACTATGCAGAACCCATCGCTACAATGGACGTCTCTACCCGGGCGTTGCGGCTAATCGTCCGTCTGCAGCAGCCTTTCCGTGGGCTTCTGCTGCAGCAACAGTCGCATGGAGGGTACAAGCGGGTCGCTTCTAAGTTCTGAGCACGAGATCGTCGTGCCAGGACTTGAACGCCGCATCATTTCTGCAAAGGACGTCCGGGTTGAAGTCGCGGAAATATTCTGATCGCTGCAGAGTCATCATCCCCGCTCGCTGGTGCTGAAGTTCGCGCTCCATAAGTTTGAAGTACTCGATGCTATGCTTTTTTTTAGTTATTTATATTTTTCTCGCCGATCGTGTAGCTTGGAAGTTCATACATGTATGTAGGCCCGCACCCGAGTCGACTCAGATCTCCGTCACTGCCTTCTTTGTAACATGCTCGCTCTTTTTGCGCTCTTTCTTGCTGATGGGCCATGTGCATGATTCATACCCTGAATGGTTTGGTCTGTATCTTGTGCACGAGAAGTCGCTGTATATTACGTCGAATTCTTCGAATCTCATATGCCTTCTTGCTTCGTCACGGTGCGCAGTGCACAAGCACTCTCTCGTCGTTATGGAAAATGCGCTGGGACGCATATCAAGCATGGCATATATTTCGGTCATCATCAGCCTGGTGAGCATGATACGAACGAGCACAAGGTACCGTCATACGAAGTGAGAAACTATAAATCGCAATCACAGCTTGAAACCGCCAGTAAGTCCCATCAAATTCTCTGGGCCCACGTCCCCTTTGATCTCGTACAGCCTAGGTGTATTCGAACATACAGTTTGACCAGCGGTGTGTCGAAGATGGCATAATTTGGATAGCTAACTGCGTCGGGATAGGCATCGCCATGTTCGAGGGCAGCTGGTTGCAGTGTCCGTTCTGTCGCTCGCGTCGCATCCTGCATCACTTGGTCGTATTCCGGCAAATCCCATGCAAAACAGACAAGGGCCGGGAAGAGCCCTTGCGTACGGTCAGGCGGGTACGCCGTTGGGGTCGTATTGTGGGAGAAGAACGTGGGGAGAAAAGGCCCTACGTCGTAAGAAACCAATACCGCCGACGACACAGAGTCTGCCAACTTTTGTCCCCAGTACTGCAGTGAAATAAGTCAGCAATTTGCACCAGGAATGAGACAAAGACTTGTTCCATGGCCAGTCGTCGTCGGTCCGCACGATGACATACCGGCAGCGCAAACTACCCAGAAAGTATTGATGCTACCGTGTCTGCGAACGACACTGAGGGCGGTCCATAACGATGGGATGGGAAGCAAGTATGTGAGCAGAACGAGCAGAACGAGGCAGAGCGTTGAGTTTCGCAATCGCACGAACGCCTCATTTTTGTGGGGTTTTGAGAAATCAGTAAACTGCTTGGCTTTGGACGTAGCAAAAAGCAGGGTGGTCGGGGACGTTACAGTATTAGCTTGTAGGCTTTTCGTGGTCATTGTCTTCGTTGAGAGAA
>JBBPPA010000563.1:0-19868 GCA_038091735.1 Leccinum pellstonianum | reverse complement strand
CCGAAGATTGGATGGTTGTACTACGGGGAAGTCGCGCTGGATCACCACCGTTTGCTTGGGGCCAGGTACGACTGCCGCAACTTGAGTCTTTGGGATTTGATAGGACATGGTTGACAGTAGAGGAGTTACAAAGACTCGTAGAGATCAAAATGATCCTGTAAGTGAACTGTTATTCCGAAACCTAACGACTTATACGTCGTGCTACCGACTGCTTATATACTGCTGGACATGCGGTTAAGTGGCTTGAAGGGACCCATGCACCGTCCGGAACGATCCGTGCACCCACGCAATCCATACGCCAACCCGCCAGACTTTCTGGGACTTGCAAGGCGTTATCCGCTTCTCCGACCTCAGTACGTTTTTGTCCGTCTTGACATCGAGAAACGATCCTACTGAATCATGAACTGTAAGCGTGTTCGTGACGCACACAGGACCCACGATTGATTTCAAGAGCGTTTCAGCACAAAGGTAAGAGATATGAGATTGCTAAAACGTTTGCTTAGTGAGTGATAAGATGGCTGACAGAGGCGCTGCTTTACCTAGACTTTAACGCGAGTCTCGTGCTTCCCGACGATCGCGGCCTTCGGACTGTGTCCGCCTGTAAGCCGCTGTCTCGAGATACCCGATAAGTATCGTAGCGGCGCCCGCGCCAGTCACCGACTCTGACATAAAGAGAGACGTCAAACATTTTATTGATTTCAGAGAGTAAGCTATACAATTCGTCGTTGTGTTCGGCTGCCTACTAGAGCTACACTAGTGATACTCGTACCCTGCTAATAATGATACACTCACAACGAACGAAAGAAAAAAAAGATGTTTTTACAATTCACCCTCGTCATGAACCCTCCACTATCGTGGGAGTCGGGGATTGGGTTCGCGTAGCCAAGCGTCACACGTCACACGTCACGGTCCAACTTCTTCCTAGTTCAGCAGTTCAATGTGTATACTCTCCGAACTGGGGGGGCATTATCCGTAAACCTGGAACCCTAAAGGGTCCAGGAATAATCAAGGCGACGCGGTCGCTCCCCAGGTATCCGCCGTACAAGCTGTGGGCGAGCACATTCAGTCGCCCGACGACCTCGTCAAAATCGCCGCGTTCCGCAAGAAGCTCGAGAAAGACAAGTGATCGATCGATGCCAGACTCAAGAGCGGCATCAAGGAGCAGCTCGACGCCACGCGCGAAGGGCTCAAGAAGTTTCTCAGCACTCGCAGCCAAGTCCAGATGATCAAGGAGGAGATGCAGACTATCGAAAGGCTGTGCGCAGACCTTCAGACCTCTCTGTCGACGTTTGACAGGATAAGCCGCGTAAGTCGAATTCGACCTCGAACTCGCACTTGTTCTCTGATCATAGGTGGTCAGGTGTCGCGATGGTACATCGGGGCTTTGATCAAACGGACCACTGGAGATGGACTCGAAGCCTGACGACGTCCTCGAGGACATGCTCGCTGTGGACTGTCAAGAACTCGTCGGTTCCGCAAGTAACGCAAGCATCGACCGCAGCCAAGAGACCTTCAGACCTCTCTATCGACGTTTGACCAGATCAGTCGCGTAAGCCGAATTTGACCTCGAACTCGCACTTGTTCTCTGATCATAGCTGGTCAGGCGTCGCGATGGTACATCGAAACTATGATCGAACGGAGTAAATGGTCAACAATCCACTGGAGCCCGACGACGTCCTCGAGGACATGCTCGCTGTGGACTGTCAAGCATTCGTCGGTCCCGCAAGCAACGCAAGCAACGCAAGCATCGACCGCAGCCAAGAGACCTTCAGACCTCTCTATCGACGTTTGACCCGATCAGTCGCGTAAGTCGAACTCGCACTTGTTCTCTGATCATAGGTGGTCAGGCGTAGCGATGGTACATCGAAAAATAGATTAAACGGAGGAAATGGTCAACAATCCACTGGAGATGGACTCGAAACCCGACGACGTCCTCGAGGACATGCTCGCCGTGGACTGTCAAGAACTCGTCGATCCCGCCAAATCACCTCCAAACCAACCGTCTCGAGGCGTTTACCATCAAAAGGCTGTGCGCAGACCTTCAGATCTCTCTGTCGTCGTTTGACCAGATTATCTGCGTAAGTCGAACTCGAACTCGAATTCGCACTTTTTCTCTGATCATAGGTGGTCAGATGTCGCGATGGTACATCGAAACTTCGATCAAACGGAGGAAATTGTCAACAACTCACTGGAGATGAACTCGAAGCCCGACGACGTCCTCGAGGACATGCTCGCTGTGGACTGTCAAGAACTCGTCGTTCCTGCCCCAAACACCTCCAAATCAATTCGTGCAGGGCATCCAGACGTCATCGTCAAGCTCATGAAGATTGCAGAGTTCAGAGGAAGGGAGTACGAAAAGGTGTGTATATGCGCTTCTCTGCAAACACGACTACAAGCCCGTCGCCAGGTGGTTGCCATCCGTCTCGTCCAAAAGGCCGCCTCAGATCCATGCTGGCCAATCTCCGCGTGCGCAAACACTACCAGTCCAAGCTCACCAAAACTATTACCAACACAATCCAGGCTGCGTTCGCCAACACTTACGAGCGCTACCAACGGGACCCGGGACCCTTCTTGGACAACCTCGGCTGGATATACCAGGACCTCAACCACAGCGAGAGCGACGTCGTCCCCCTCAACTCCACGCTCCCACGCCTCCTCGCTTCGGAACCCGAAGCAAGTGTGTTCCTCCACCTGCACGCCTGGCTCAAAGAGTACAAGAAGAGCATGAAAGAACTCAATGTCCCTCCAGAGTTAATTGACCCACCGCTCCTCGACGGCGAGGAACAGAGTCTCATCGAGGACTTCATCAAGCTGTTCGTGAGGGAACTCGATGAGTGGTCCGCCAACCTGATGAAGACCGAGATCCAAGTGTTCAAGACGCGGGCAACCCAGCCCGAAGTGGACAGCGACGGGCTCTACGGGGCACAATGCGTAGTCATCCTCTTCTGGTCGAGGCGGCGATGGAGAGCGGGCAAGGCGTCATTCTCGCCTGTTGTCGTCGAAGAGATCAGTCGGGTGGCCTCCACCAGTGGTCCAAAGTGATCGAGGGCGTGCTGTCTCGCGCTGGCCACCAACGACTAGATCAAGTCGGCGGACAACACCAGTACGTCCGGCAAAGACACGTCGACGTCGCTTGCTTTGACGAATTCGCCGTTCGTTTCAGAGCGAGGAATGCAGAATGAGACGACCCAGTCAGGTCCTTTCTGGCTGACCCTTCTGCGTTGTCTGAATTACCATGGAGTACATATCATGTATGTTTTGAGACTACATAGTACTACGTATGTACTTGCCCTTGCAACTGAACAAAACCGATACATATGCACAACCACATGAATAGAAACGAATAAGAAAATAGGATGTCAGTCAAGCTGCACGGCAAGGAGTCGCCCAGCAACTGGGTGAGTCAAGATACCTAATTCATATCAAATAAGCCGTGTTCCTAAGCAACAAAGTCCGAGTGCGATGTTCACTCACCATTTCTGTGTGACCTTCGAACCTTGTATGAAGCAGGTCGGCGTAATGTTGGGATGGGCGAAGGCCGGTCATGGGTGCGGAATAGTGCATTAATGCCTCCAATATCGAGATCTTTGTTATTTATGGTGTTCTGCGATTGCTGGGCTTTGAAGCGATGCAGTTCAACGATCTTTTCATGCTCTCGGACGATAGAATCTGCTAGCGCTCTTTGCGCACGGGACACGTCGCGTTGGGCACGAACGATTTCGAGCACCAGACAAGCTTCCTGATTTGCTCCCTCACCAACGTCCTCTATCTATTATTGTGTGATTCTCAGCCTACCGATAACAGCGCACTCACTGGCTGACTTACTATAGTAGAACCTCCGCGGTACATTGCATAGACCTCATCAAGAAAGGTTCGTTTTGACTGACCCAAGGAAGTCAAGGTCGAGGACTGATCTGAGGTTACCCTATTGAAGAACAGGGTGTCAGCAGATGAACTGCGTGTCGATATTTGCGTTCGAGCGTTGGGCATGCAGTTGGACGTTGTGAAGTTTGTTGTTTGTTTGTTTGCGAAAGATTCGACCTCATCGACATCGATCGAGCTTGTCCATTGGCAAGCCATCAAGTGACAAATTTTCAATGCCTCGCTGTCCTTCCTGCGGCAAGGGTGGCTTCGCAGATCACGAGTCTGTTGCAAGACACATGAGTCAACCACGATCGGGCTGTGCGAATTGGACGGACAATCTCGTTCGTCTCCATGAACACCTTAGGACTCAGGCTCCCAGTCCAGACCATGATTCCATGATCGTTGACGAGCCCTTGCAAGGTCACCATGAATCGGACGAAACCGAGTTTCGTGAGGGTACGCCAGTACAAGACCCACCAGAACGGTCCTCTTCAACTCAGTACTTCCCCGGAGCCGCCCATACATATGAGGGTGGCAAAACGTTTCTCGATAGGTTCGATGCGGATGAGTTCAACAAGCACCGGAATTCAAACATCTACTACCCATTCGCTTCGCGGGGTGACTGGGAACTAGCTTCTTGGCTCCTTCGCTCAGGTTTAAGTATGGGAGCTATTGATTCTCTTTTATCCCTCGACTTGGTTCGTCCATTCGTTTTCAATTATCTAGACGCATTGGTTCATATCGGGTGTAGATGAAAAGTTTGCCTGTCTCATTTCGAACAGCAAAAGAATTACGAAAACGAGCTGAACTACTGCCGAGCGGTCCTCGATGGATGTCCCGTCAGATCCCTACATCTCATCCGACCAAACGGCCTGTTTATCTCTACTGGCGGGATTCGCTGGAACTTCTGGAGTACCTCTTAAATAACCCGATGTTTTCGGACGTGATGGAGTTCGTACCGTATCGGTTGTACAGGACAGCCGATCGCCTGTATCGCGTCTATACTGAATGGATGTCGGGAGACGATGCTTGGGAGATGCAGGTCAGATGATTTCCTTTCCGGAAATTCGTGTACTAACTTCTACTAGGCTCAACTTCCTCAAGGCGCGACTTTACTCGGAACAATCCTTTCTTCCGACAAGACGAATATCTCGGTGCTTACTGGCGATCGTGTCGCTCACCCCCTCTTGATCAGCCTGGCCAATATCAAGATGGCCACACGTCTCAAACTCTCCTCCCATGCATTCTTACTCGCAGCACTCCTTCCAATACCAAAGTTTCTTCATAAAAACAAGCGTATGAAGGGTGTACTCGAAAGCCGACTCATTCATCAATGTCTCGATATCATTCTTGACCCCTTGAAACGTACTGCTACGGTCGGTTCTATGTTATCTGACCCTCGCGGGTACCAGAGATATTGCTTTACTCCTATAGCAAGTTATATCGTTGATATGCCCGAAGCAGCCATGCTTGCTGGAGTCGGAGGCAAGACTTCACCTATCACCACAGCGATGTATAAGCAATTTGGAGATTCCTTCCAACACGAACCACGCACCGCGTCAACCACGCTTGCCCAGCTCGCAGCAGTAGCTACGAAAGCCGATTCTCAAGACATCGAGGCCTATTTCCGAGAGGCGCAGAAGATTCGTTTGAACGGTGTCGATAAGCCTTTTTTCCGGGACTTTCCTTTATCTTGTCCGAGTCGGTTTCTCACCGCTGAATTACTTCACCATCTTCACAAAGAGTTCGGTGATCACGACCTCAAGTGGTGCATCAACGCGCTGGGCCCTGCCGAGATCGACTTCAGGTTCTCTGTCCTTCATCCTGTTACGGCTTTGTCTCATTTCAAAGAAGGCGTTTCAGCGCTGAAACAGGTCACGGGCCGAACGTATCGTGACATGCAACGTTTTATTGTCGCGGTTATTGCTGGCTCCGCACCTCGCGAAGTCGTCATCGCCATCAGAGCACTGATGGATTTTCGGTACCGCGTACAGGCGTATGAAATCACGGACGACGACATCGCTCTTATCACAGCTTCCCTGAATGAATTCCATTTGCACAAGGACGCCATTCTTGATGCAGGTTTACGTCAGGGAAAGGGAGGCCGGCCCATTGATAATTGGTATATTCCCAAATTGGAGCTAATGCAAAGCATTGCACCGAGTATATCAAGGGTCGGTGCCGTCATTCAGTGGTCAGCTGACCTTACCGAGCATGCGCACATCGAGCAGATCAAAGACCCTGCGCGTGCAAGCAATAACAAGAACTACGACCCTCAAATTTGCCGGCAGCTCGACCGCTTGGAGAAATGCCGGAACTTCGATCTCGCGTTGTCTCTGAAAGCCCCTCCCCCCCATGCCAATACCCAGGACCGAGGGAATGAAGAAAACGATCTTCCTGACAATGAACGGATTGCCGAAACATCTGTAGCTCACATGGCGAGACGTCCCGTCGATTACTTCGCGCGTGCACTGGCCCTGGAGTCATCAAAGGAGGAGTCTATACCTTTACCACGCCGCACTTTTTCCATTAGTGGAGTGGCTTTCAACATTGGGTACGACCCTTCGATACGTTCCATATCTGTCGATGAAGCTGCCGAGCTCTTCCGGCTGCCTGATTTACGAGCAGCCCTGTCTGATTTCTATTCTCATGAGCGAACTAACGGCGTTCATGCAATGCGTTCAATCGGCGGTCTCCGTAGGGCACCAAATACGTCGTCTCTTCCATTCGAACACCTTCAAGTTTGGTTCAAGCTTCGTCTACAAACCACCGAGTTCCACACGAACTCTATTCTACCAGCACAAACTCTTCATGCATCACCCCCGCAAGGTGACTGGCAGTATGGGCGTTATGACCCAGTGATAGTGAATACTAATCGTTCATGCGTGTGGCCGACAAGCGGCATGAAAGGTGAGCAGGGTTTTCAGACCATTACTCGCAAATCGTGACAATCGACAGGGCATTCCGTCGTACAACTTCGGCTCATTTTACGTCCCTTGGGGAAACGCAATCAACAGTGGACATGGGCCGACCGGTTTTTGACGTATGCCCAACGGTTTGACATTGTTCCTCAACCGGGTCCGAGCGGTCGTGATCCGTCAACCCAAATGTATGTCCTCAAGAGGGCGGTGCGGTCTTCTACAGATCGCATGGGTGATATCATCCCCCTCACCGATATTAGAGCATTTGCTAATCTTGTTCCGCGCTTCGGTGCTACCGCGGACCCTCGTTTGACAATGTTCAACACTTTAGAACATTCTCGTGAATTTCTCCTAAACAGGTTCTTTGATAAGAATATCTACTACCCTCTTTCCCTCTAACCATTTTTATTTCGTTTCCGTAGTAGTTCCACCACCAATCAGGGAGGGGCACAGTGTGCCTTACTTTCCTGTCATATATGGTATCGTACGGTTACTATTTTCTCTGTCGCAATCACACATCGCTATCGATACCCCCTTGTTGTACTCCTTTGTATTATGTCGCCACCTCCTTTCCAACAATACCGCACTGTAGATTCTGTGTACAAACTAGGTTCATTTCCCGTGCCCAAGGCTGGCCGCTCCGTCAGTACAATGGATAAAATCACTGCTCAGGAGCTTGACAAAGCTATCGTCTATGAGTCAGACAAGAGACTCTATACAAGATTGAAATTGGGCTATGCCCTTGACACTATTCTCGAGGATTTCTCTGCAGATATCCCCCTCCCCGAGTCTCTGTCCGTTTCTCGTGACATCTTTCAGAAATACTACCCCTCGATTCTCGCCAACCACACCACACAGATGGTCCCTCTCTACGACCAGGCCACCAAACAATGGAACTGGCCCATGCCTTCTCCGGGGAACGCTGCCCTGGCGGAAACTACCAAGGCCGCCGACGCATCTGATCCCGGTGGCTGGGGAGAAACCCTTGTAGCCGCGTTTTTCAACACTGTCGCCACCGCTATGGCCCCGCAAATCAAGTCCCAACTAAGAAGGGACGACGGGGAGGCTCCAGTGCCACACCGTCACTGGCTGGGCTCTTTCAGCAACCGCCGCCTGCCGGGCGCTCCTGACGGTGCCGGCGCCTACGATCGCCACCCGGACCTCATCCTGGTGGAATCAGCGAACTACACCATCCAATCGCTATCGTGGGCGGACCCCGTTGTACTCGCCGAGTACACAACCGAAAAGTGGTCTCCCTCCAGTCGTCTCAGCAAAACCCTTCACACGAAGTCGTACCTCGCTTTCCTCGACCAGCCTTGGCGGCGCTTCGTTCTTTGCATATCTCTATGCAAACAAGATATGCGTACCCATTTGTACGACCGTTCCGGGCTTTGCGTTAGTCGTCCTTTCAACATCCATCAAAATCCGCAACAATTTCTCAGCCTTCTCGCCGCAGTTGTGTTCGCCGATAGACCCTGTGTTGGCTTTGATCCTACGATCACCATGTATCCCACTCCTTTCCAGACTCCATACCAGGTAGTTGTGTTTGAACCAACGGGGGTCCCATCTCCCATCCGTGAAGACGAGGAAGGGGAGGAGAGAGTCCTGGCGGGCGATGAAGAAGAAGGGGAGGAGAGTCTCGGAGTCTCGGCGAACCTGAATGCCGGAATAACGCCCAGTGCCCATATACCGTCCACCGCGACCTGTACGGATCCTCCTATCGATATCCCTTTCCCCATTACTTTTCTACCCCGAATTGGACAGATCGGGGTGAACCAGAATTCGTACGAAATGATCAAAATTCTCTTCTCGTCGACAGGTTTTCTGGGACGGGGCACTACCATTTACCTGGTTCGCCGCCAAAGCCGGGCGTACATAATCAAGGACCATTGGGTTGAGAATGCAGGGAATGAGAGGAAGATGATGGCGGCTATGGAGGGGGTCCCTGGGGTGCCGACTATGGTGGAATATTGCGAAATGGACATATCGGAGGAAGTAGCCGACGAGACCCAACGCTATCGTGAGGAGAGGCATCGCAGGAAGATGAAGGATCAGAGGGCACACGTCCGAATTGTCATGGCTCCATGCGGACGATCCATACTGAGTTTTCGGTCGATTCGTGAGCTTGTACAATGTGTCAGAGATGTCCTGCGAAGTAAGTACACAACTTCCCCTCCTTTTGACTCTCGACTTAAGTTCGTGCTGCATTCAGTCCAAGCAAAAGCTGACCGAAAGAATATCCTTCATCGTGACACGAGCCCTTCTAATATACTCATCGAAGACCTCGAGGATGGCGTTCGTGGAATGCTGATCGACTGGGAGTTTGCCGTGGAGAAGACAGCCAGTGAGAGGTACAGCGTGGGTGGCACGGTAAGTGTCAATGTTCGTCCATACAGTCCAAGTTTATTCAACTGCATTTAGGGTACCATCCCATTCCTCTCGATATCGCTTTTAGCGCAAATTCACAACGAGCTTCGGAGCCGCACAACAAAGAAGGCTTCTCGTGGTCCCGATATTGCGGTAACACTCAGCACCAATAAAGACTTCACCATCAAACATTTGCCCGGGGATGACATTGAATCCCTTTTCTACGTCCTACTTTGGATCACGGTACTCTACGACGGCCCTGGTCATGAACAGGAGGATTTTGACTTTGGCAACTCTATCCTGGCAAACTGGACGGAGAGTGCGGTCAATACCAACTCGAATTCGGCGCACCATGCCAAATTAGCCTTGATCACTGGCGAATTCGACTTCGCAGACCACGTTACGCCTTACTTCCGTGTCCTGGTTCCGCTGCTTACAGAATGGCGCGAATACTTCCGAAATGCAATTTTCCATCGAACGAAGGTTGAATTCGAGGAAAGTTTGAAAATATTGGACAATCATCTCCAGAACCTGCCCCTGGACGACAAAGAATATACTAAGAGAATGGGGACTGAAACGCTTCGGAGGTCGTTGCCACATCCCGACTCTCAGGTGGTGCTAAGGCCAGAGCCAAACGCCAAGAAGCGGCAGCGAAACGTTCGAAGTGTGGGCGATAGGCCCAGTCAAGACTGCAAACGTGCGAGGGGCGGAGCTGTGTAGTTCTTTGTGGTTGTATACTAGCCTCATTCGCGAGAAGTACCCTTAGGACCTTAATTCTTTTCTTTGGTTCGAATTCAAGAGTTGTGATTGGGCAATGACAGAAGTGTTTTAGCGACAACGACACGAAGGCTTTGCAGATTAGTACGAGCTTGTACTTTGCTACCACTGTAAGCGAGTTACGTATTACGGACAAAATACGTATAAGTAGTTCGATTTGCCGATGCGGCCTTTTCCTGCTTTTTACCTTCTCCTGCCTTACCAATGCACCCTGGACACGGAGGTAGGATCAAGCGTTTAGCGGCCGACAATGAAGACCCTCACAGTCTCGTGAAGAAACGCAAATATGGACCTCAGCTCGATCCAGTCGCAACAATTGCCGAGGATTCGCACCTGCGTCCTTCAAGAACCGGGGCAGGTTCAGGAGGGCGGATCGCTCAATTGGAGCGGATTGGCGCCGTTCTCGAGTCGTCTCAAAAACGCAACCCACGCACAACGCTTGCAGACGACGTCCAACCGAATCCTCTTGCTCCTGCGTCAGTCGAGAGTAACGTTCAGAAAAGGGTATGTATGGCTCATTTTTGGTCAAATTTTCAGCTCTTGATCTCATCGTAGAAATTTTCAAAACCGGATTTGACCGTGAAGTTCGTGAAACATCAGGGAGCCAAGAACGTTAGTACTATGCTACATTGCCGAGTCGTGTTTATTATAATCTCTACTAGCCGGATACAGCACCGAAACCCCGTTTCATGATGAATTCGGGCAACAGCAAGTTCGGTTTTCGCGCCTCCCCATGTATCGTCAAACCAACATCGCAGCCTGCTCCGTCCCCCTCTGGTTCTAGGCTTCAAAACTGTCCACCACGTACTAATGGGAATATGTCCGCTGCTCCGTCGGTCCCTCGACCTTCCGCCGCTGGTTCCTCAACCGTTGCAGACACCGCCCGACATCTTCCTCGGCATTCACCCACGGAGCGAACATCTGCGCCAAGTGGTGTCTCAAAGCCAGGTCAAAGCTTTGGGCATCAGACCCGTCCACCGCGTCCTAACAAGCCCTTGTCCGTCTACAACGATCCCAACCGGGGATCTTTTCGTCGTGATGTGAACAAGCAAGTGGAACAGCGGGATACTAATGGCGACCAAGATAGCGAGAACGATTTCGGGAACACGGTCGATGACGATGAAGACGGTAGGCGCGGTGACGATGATGAAGATAGGCGCGGTGATGAAGAGGAAGACGGTAGGCGCGGCGACGACGAGGAATACGGTAGGCGCGGTGATGAAGAGGAAGACGGTAGGCGCGGCGACGACGAGGAATACGGTAGGCACGCTGATGAAGAGGAAGACGGTAGGCGCGGCGACGACGAGGAAGACGGTGAGCGTGGTGAGGACGAGGAAGACGGTAGGCGCGATGACGACGAGGGGCTATATGTTCGTGACGATGGTCGCCGCGACGAGGTCACCGGTTCGTACGTCCATGCTCGGTATTGACCTAGAATAACACGACACACCCTAGCGGGCCCGGGTTTCTCCCGCGAACCAAGAAGTCGACAGGTAGTCCGCCATACATCGCTGCCACCCGACCACGAGTTTACGTTCTCGCGTTCCGAAGATGAAGGAGATACTGCGGCCCTTTTAAGGACCCCCCCAGCTCGGAATGTGAATGTGAATGACACTGTCGACGTCTTAGACAGACATCAGCACCGCAATGGACGACCTCGTGCACCTGATCCGGCCACACTCACAGGGGTGCGTAACCGATCCGAGTCCGTTGCCCCGGACGCAGAAGGTTCCAATGATGCTCCAGCTGGATCAACGGTGATTCGTCGTCGCCGTCGCCGTCGAGCACCTGACGAAGCCCCGCCTCCAAATCAGCTTGGGCATTATGATCCAATCTGGAAGGACTGCTTAGAAGCCGCCAAAGTCGAGTGTAGGGTTGTTCATGCACTGTCTGATCCGTGGCCTAAGTTACAGGTGGACCTCGAGAATTCAATCATGGATTGTCTTACGACCGTCGTCATGGAAAAAACCCAACGCGGGATCCGCTTTGAACCTGGTTTGTACCCGCATAGCCCATCTACTGCTACTGATATATCTCTACAGGTCATTGGCCGGACAAAAAGGTGTCTATGGCGAGGATGGTACGTGGTGTGTTGTACCTCCCCGTTCGTTATCCATCATGACCACCGCAGCTTTACGAGGATATGTCTACGTGGCGGTCGGAGATCAAGAAAGTGGCAATTGTAGCCGCCCCTCGACTTTATGACCTGACGCCTGCTCCGAGGGTAGAATGTCCTGACCCTGTTTCTTTCACACAGAATGCTGCCGTTGCACTGCTCAGAGAATCTAAGTTTCTCCGTGACGGCCGTGATGAAAATGTAGGTGTTATGCCGGGCGATGATATATTCTGACCTGGTTGACAGGGAAGAACCAAAAACTTTGCACATCCGGCACTCAAGGAAGTCGTCATCAAGTTTTTTTATACTGGCACCTACCGTGTCGCACATATCCGCCCTGATGATTTTCGGACCTCCGTTCCTAAATCCTGTCTTGCATTAGCAGCTACTGCCGTGAGTTGTATATGACACGTTCATGCCACACCGGATGTCTGACCAAAAACAGCTAAACTGTGTCCTGGATGGCTACACACTGAATGGTACAGATGATGCGTCTCCTAAATTCTCAGCCAAAGCATATTCGTCAATTTACTATGGACTAATTACACTCATTGAGGTTACTCTCGGAGATGCTTACCATGGCCCGCGTCTTGCAGACCAACTCGCGAGATGGGCGCGGGAAGGCTGGTACGTGTTCCTTGTCACATATTATTGTCGTGATTGATGGTTATTAGGGCGGCACTGCAACGCATTGACACAACTATACAGCGTCATGATCATCTCCAGATTGCTTTGGATTAGTAATCATGTACCAATTAAGTAATAGTCGTAAATGTGATTATCAATTGTGTTCGGTTTAGCTTTGCTAAATGTCAGTGGTTACATCATGCTAGCTTGTACCCTGAGTCCCTAGAGCTCCACAGGTCTTTAAGGATGCTAGGACCCCAGTATCTACAGGCTTCAGGGATGATAGAACCCAAGCTCCCTAGAGTTCCACAGGTATATAAGGATGCTAGAGCCCAAGCTTGTTAGAGTTCCACAGGTCTTTAAAGATGCTAGAGCCCAAGCTCATTAGAGTTCCACAGGTATTTAAGGATGCTAGAGCCCAAGTTCCACAGACATTGCACCACTAGACAGGAGTGGACACAACTAGACAGACATTATATGACTGGGCAGACATGTCCAGAATGGACTAGACTGGGTATCCTGGGCATCTATACAGCATTGGACAGCACTGTCCAGAACAAAGGGATTTGCTGATGCAACCAGTGGCAATCCACCTCAATCACTCTGTCGCTCTCGTTCACCAGCAGCTTAGAGCACCATGACCATCGTGTAAGGCCCTTTGCCAGCACGTACCACACGCTGTCTCGACCTCCCGCTGGCGGACGGCCGTGTCCTCGTGGTTCCCAGCCCGAAATGAAAGCATTTTCTGAGTGAACGCTTGGTCACGAAATCTGGAGTGCGCCATCTCGCGACAACATCTCTTGAGGCCTTAGATTCCCGAGTGAGCTCTCGCGAGATCGACCAGGAGCACAGTGTCCATATAGAGCTACTTTACCTGGTCGCACGGAAGTATGATATAGAATTGCAAAGGAATGATGTACACCGGTATGTGTGAAATGTTGTAACAGATCAACATTGCCACCCAGCTTGAAGCAGGCTAACGCTGAGCTTTAGATTTGTGTGTGCAACCACGTAGTCAAGATTGTCGATGCCAACCTCCATTTCAGAGCCACCATGGGGGGCGGGGAGAAAAAAAACATCAGTGACCCCATGATCTACCGACGAACGCAAGCATCAGATGAACGTCTTCATCGCTTCCGTTTGTGCCAGCGTGCGCGTCATTTCCTACACTTCATCAGCACGTGTCTGCCCGGGCCACAGTTTCGATGTGAATCCGTCGCTTAAAGAAGTGGATGTGTGGAAAAGGGGGAGGCTGCACCGCAGGGTTATATGGGCCTGAGAAGCTTGTCTCGAGCTCTTCGTCCAGCTTCGTACGGCTTGGACATTTCCACAACGTGCTCGATCTGCAAGGGTGCGTGGAACAACGGACGCGGTACGGCACTCTACATTTGAAAGAGGCTCGAACGAGCTTGAGATCTGGGGAGAAAACAAGTAGCGAAGATATATCTTGTACATTGACGACTATATGGATGCCGACCTACGGTCATGATATATGATGAGTCTATCAATATGGGTTCCGAGCACGCCGTCGCGACACCGTGGAGGTCGTTGTCCAGTGCACGGAACTTCAACCAGGCTCAAGCATCGTGTTTCAACTACGAACACGAAGACGTTCAGCCTAGTTCGTACGAATTAGAACAGTAACACCCACAGCCACACCGTCCAGGAATGCGGTCTTGAGTTCTCCCAACTTGGTCTCGTAGTCCTTGATCTTTGCATCTATATCAGAGAGCATGTATTTCACCGTCTGAATCCCTGGATATACAGATTAGAAGCGACAAAAATCGTGGGTTCGACGACAACCAACCAAAGTTATTTTGCTTGGCGTATTCGGTGATAAAGAACGCGCACTCTGTCACTTGCTGCGACAGAAGCTTGATGGTCTTGATGTTCGCCTTGATAGCCTTAGGTTCGGCGTCATTGACGAAATTGAAGACGTCCGTCATGGTGGTCGCCAGGTGAATGATCTGCTTATCGCGGTTCTTCTGGTCCACCATTACCTGTGTGTAACACGATGAGCAATAAGACAACAGTAAAATGACAGAATCAAACGCACTCTGCTCGCAGCGGATATAACAGACCAAGCAAGCGACGCGGACGGGTGAATCTGTCCCGCCATGAGATCAGAGGGCGTCGAGACTGGACAACAAAATACCTCTGCGATGCCGGCCACGATTTTGTTGAAAATTTCAATCCTCTCCAACAGGACTCTCAACATATTATACCCGCTCACGACGTTTGGTTCAGCGGCAACCGCTGAGCTTACTATATCAATGACGGTTGCTGGTGTGCTAAGTGCGTTGGCCGCTTCGTTGGCCACGGCGACGGCGTCCACAGCTTGGGGTTCGTCTACGTTAGCAGTGTCCCCGCGTGCGTCACCGGCCACTACAAACTTGATCGTACTCTTGTAAAGAGCGGAGGCACCGGCAGTAACCCCGGGGTTTGTAAGAGAACCTTCAAACACTGGTCGGAGAGATCGCATTAGTAGAATGCAACGATATAATATGTCTTCGTACTGTTGTCCGCAGTGCATTTTCCCAGAATGTTGCCGATGGTATCAGAGAGAGATCCGACCAGTTCGTCGTTCCCCACGCGGTGCTTTTGGAAAACCATCGTCACCGTCACTGGGAAAATTCAGTTCTATCACGAATCAGCTGCATGCATATACACGCTTAGCAACAAGTCACCCACTTCTTTTCTATCAAACATGCTAGTATCCATTGTGGCTGGACGACCGGGATGCTAAGCTGGAGTGCTCGCTGATACTCCACCCCTGGCCCTCCCGAGACGTTGCCACCGCTCGCGTTGGCGCCCGCGGGCGTCATTGCGGGGGTCGTACACACGAAATGTGTGGTGTCGATCTGGATCTTGTCGCTCCACTTTGCCCGCATCTCTTTTAATGCGGCCTTGGCATCCTGTAAGAACGCCTCGCCGTCACGGTCCCAAAGCACACCGAGATGCCGCTCGTCTCTGCGATGGTATGCGTGCGAAGGCGGATGAGGTTAGATAGGAACGTCCCCGCGGTTGTGCGCACACCAGTTGGAAGGAGTATGTGGTATCGACCGACAAACCGGAGAGTTTCGTTGAGGTGTTGATCAGGGCGTTGAGTATCGAGGCCAGTCGCTGCGAGTTCTTGTATTTGTCTAGAGAGCGGAGTTTTGCAGTGGCGAGTTTCAAAGGGGGCCACTCGAGCGTTACCGACGTCTGGGTGGTGTTGCGAACCTGCGAGACAGGGCGAACGTGTGAGCGAGCATCTCAAATGAGAGTCGGAAAGTCACGCACTTCAAGCTGAGGGGATTCTGGAGACCCGCGTCCAAAGGTCCCTAGGATGTCTTGTTGGAGTCCCCAGAACTCCTGGTCACGTTTCCGTTCGGCCGCGATGTTTTGGTGTACGGCGATATTGACTATGGAGCCCGTGGTAGCTCCAGGGAGTAACAAGACGGATGGAAACTCGATGCGGTGCGCACGTTCTCCCAGGAGTATCTAAGCCGTTCAAAATCGTTATGTGGACTGCACTGGATGAAAAGTTCATACCGCCATTCCCGCGTCTGGTGATATTATTTGTTTATGCGCAGTCAACATCGCAGTCGGTCTCACTGAGGTGGATTACGCACCGAGCTTCCCGACCGTAAAAGTGAAACTGTCTTGCGGCCTTGCCATGACTGCTTGAGATGTATTTCGCAGTCTGACGCGCTTTGGTTTTTGGGAGGTGTCGATTAGGAATCATCTCACAGATGACGTGCTGTCTGGCTGGAAACCAAGAGTGTCCTTCGAAGATAGGGTGGCGGATCCTCACTGGGGTTCTTATAATACAATCCAACACCTGGCAGCTGTCCCTGCAGACGACCTCTAAACCCTTTCCCCCCAGCCTAGTACTCGACGATCTCGACGTAATTCGCTACCCAACCCAAATCAGTTTCAGGGACTGAGACCAACCACTCGGAGAACTCGCCAGAGAACGTGCCCACCCCCCCTCTCGCATCCCTACCCTGCCACCAACTCTCCCCGACTTCCTCAATCTCAGTGGTCCGCTCGCCTTCGTAGAACGGGATCTCCTTGTCTTCGACCGCTTCGTAGCTGATTCGGCTGATTATCCAGGTTGGTTGCGTCCTGTCGTGCCGTGCCGTGTTTGGTCGCGCCGGGGGTTGGATCTGGTGCATCAGGTTGACTGGATCACGAAAAAAAAAACGAACACTCACGAAGCAGCCGACTACCCAATAACTCACTCATACATCGCCACAGCGACAGCGCCTTCCTCGGTTGGCTGAGGCGGTGGTAGCGCAGGTGTTGCAAAAGGCTACGCGTCGCATCGCGAACCCCGTTCAATTCAATTCAGTTTACAACAAAAAGAAAAAAGGTCGTGTTTCAGAACTTCGATCGCTCTCGTCTTAAGATCCACTTACCGCAACAGGCGCCGTAGGAGCGGGCGGCGGAGGCGGGGAGGGTGGGCCTCCTGCTCTTCCGGAGGTTCTTCAGGCGTCTCGATAAGTTCCACGTAGTTGGCTATCGTCATAGTCAGTTCCAAACACAGAATCCAGAGCAACGGCGACGACATACCTAACGACTCAGCCCTTGCCCCTCCCTCACCGACCTCACTCCACCACCCTTCGATGATTTCCTCGATCTGCTCGATCACCTCGCCCCAAGGTTCATCTCTTGTCTTCTACAGCTCTGGCTCTGGAATATATGGAGGCTGGGGGACAGCGCGCGGTCTAGAAGCCAACAGGGGCGCAGGGGGCGGAGGTGGCTACCAGACAGGTACGGGCAAGTAGAGATGGGGAACTTCTCCATCGTGCGGGGCATCAACAAAGTGCTGCTTGGCGCAGCGCTGTAATCGTAATCGATGTGGACCTAGCAAACAACTTGAAGTCGGACCTCCCCGCCGCGACTTCCCACGGCTCGAACCTTCCCACGGCTCGAACTCAAGTTGAATGTTTGAACCTTGAGCTCAGTTGTACAATTGCTGAATCGCTCATTCACAAGTATATGAACACCCCCATTGAGTCCCTGTCATACGGGAGCACTCATCTAAGCGATCACTTCAGATACGAACAACTGGTATTCGTTACGGGGAAACAAAACATCAGATCCAGGACTTTGCATTCGCCAAGTTGGATAAGACAGCAGAATGACCCCCATCAGTGAGCCGTTCTAGCCGACTCATTGCGGACGAACCCACTGAGTAGCTACAATAAAATAGCTATGAGCTTGAACAACATAGTGAACTAACCACTTCACCTCGTCAGCTGAGTGTTTATTTGCGTCGCAAATGCATCGTTAAGCGATCATCTTGCCTGGGTGATGAACAAGATGGCAAAATATCATTTCTTGTCGGCGGAAATTTGATCCGGTCGTGTCGAGGGCCAGCACGGGGCGGACCTTCTGGCTAGCGCTCGCCGAGGACTCGCCCTCGTTGAGAACTTCCTGGCCATAGTAGCGGTGCTTGGACGGCGAGGACACGCGATTGGTGACCGACATCGGATCATCTCTACATCATCCTCGGAGCCCGCGCTGTCCCCAGAATCTCTGGACATGAGCATCCATCTTGGACTCATCCGCACTGTCACAGTCTTTGTCCGTTGAATCGGTGATGATCACGACAGGGATGTTCTCCACAGGGGTAGCGGGTACAGTGGACGCACCGACCCTGGAGATCGGTGACGGCTGAAGAGAGACGTTTGAGTCCAAAAGGGCGGAGGCTAGGTGTCGCTTTGAGGTTACGAACAAGACGAAAGGGACGAGAAGGTTAACGGGGGAAGTGAATATGAGTGATGCCCAGTTAAGAATGATCGTGATGCCGCTCTGCAAACAACGTTTAACGAGCGTCAGCTTCAAGGTAAGTAGGTGTCAACATACATTAGTTTGGAAGGGTATGGCTATTATCCAGGGGAATATGGCAGCCAAGAAAATGGCCATTTTATTGGAACAAATGTTTCCTCGCAAAAGGTTGTATCGAATGACAATCGTGAAAACGGGAATTGAGGTTATGAGGACGGCTGAGAAGAAGGGTGAATCAATCAGTGCACATGGAACCGTGTGGGAGCGCCGCACCTAACGGAAACAAATAGCTCGAGATCCGGCTGACTGTTCCCAAGGCCCCGTGTTTCGCATTCGTCGCAAACACTTGCAAGACGGTCGCATTTTCTGGGATGATGAAGGCCAAGCCGCCCAACCATCCGATGGGTATATAGATGAGAGATGATACAAGGATGGAAATCCAAACTGCGAGGCGGATGTTGACGGAGGGATGTGTATTATTTACCCACGATGGGATGGTCGTTACCTGCCAACAACAAGGTGCGTCAGGGCGGGGCGAGATACAATAAAGAAGACGAACGAACGAATGAGAAATTTGACATTACGAATCCTACAACGGTGGACTGATCGCGGCCAATTACAGGGACAGCGTTTGCGTTGAGGCCGGTGACGACGAAGATGACAATCCATACGATGGTGATGATGATGAGAAGGATGAACGATGCGACTTGAAAAATGATGGTGTCTACGAGGCGGACGAGGATGAGGGGAAGGATGAGAGAAAGGGTGATCTAGGGAAACCGTGAGCCGAGGAGTCTGAGATGAGATGCGGGACTCACCAGTGTTCCAAATGAACCGAGAATGCAACCAGAAAAAGCGCTGTTACCATTAGACGAAATTTGATTGACTACGTATTTACGTTGAGGACACGTATGCGTTGAGGAAGAGCGCGCACGTACCACAGACCCAACCTTCTTTGAAGCTGACTGCGCACGTCTTGTGAGCGACGTTGATGAGGAAATCATCCATGCTCTAGCGAGGGGGTCAGAATGGCGAACAACAACGAAAGACGACGGACCTGAAAAGACTCCAACAGACTAGCGACGACCAAGCTCTGCATTGCTAGATACAACAGAATCTGGATAGCGATGTGCCACCTCTTTCCCAGAAAGAGGTTAGCGATCGTCGTGAATTCGATGGCAGCTTGAAACCTTTCATTTCCTTCTATGGACGACATTATTTCGACGACGAAGAGGGCTGCTGCCCCTGAGAGTAGAGCCATTGCGGCGAATGTGAATATTGGACTAGACAATGATTAGAGTTGTCCACTGAGTCGAACCGAATCGTGACGGACGTGAACCATCCTGCTTGTTGAAAGAGCAAGGGAATGACTACCAAAGAAGGACCTGTAATACTTGAAACGAGAAGAGCGACGCTCC
>JBBPPA010000562.1:0-19872 GCA_038091735.1 Leccinum pellstonianum | reverse complement strand
TGATCACTAACCTCATGAGAGTGCGATCGTGCCCATTGCTACATCGCTTAGTCGTTTCAGTTAAACCGCTCGTTCGATCGTGTGGATTGCTACGCATCAGATCACTGATGATCGCAGTACTATGTTTACATGATACATCATGACTGTACTCGTAGCAAACTCGTAGTACAAAACCCTGGCACGACCTACGCTCGTACGCTCGCATTCTTCGACAGCGTTTTCACCAAGATTACAAATGTTGTGTTTTCCAGCTGCAGGTAGCCTGCGAGGCAACAGTGTTGGATTTTGCATAGTTGTTTAGCTCTGCGCTTAGTAGGCTTTGGAACCCAGCCTCCGAGTTGTCGGAAATGCGGAGAGCCTTTCAACAAGCTCTGCTCACCACACACCATGGTACCCAACAGCGTAGGGGCTTCTTCGACTTCACCAAATACCCTTTCCCGACCTCATTGCCGCAAAGTGGGCCCAAAGAAAACCAGACCTATCATGAGCGTAAATTTTTTCCGTACGTCAATGTGCATACATCGACACTATAATTCTCCTCCCTAAGTACACGGGCAGATACCGGCGCAGTGAAGTGTACAGAGTCATTGCGGACGTCGAATCATACCCGAACTTCGTACCATACTGTACGGGTTCGAGGATCCTTGAAAGCGAGGCTCGGCGTGACGGAACGACCGTGATGCAAGCTGAGCTTACTGTAGGCTTCCTTGCATTCAAGGAAAGCTACACCAGCACCGTGACGTGCAAACCTCATGAATTTGTGGAGGTATCAACTTTCTGCTTGCATTTACCGCGTTATCAGACTGAATTTTCGATGTGTTAGGCAGTAGCTTCATCTTCAAGTCCATTATTCAAAACATTGACTACAGTTTGGCACTTGAAGCCGGTTTCTGCTCCCTCTCCTCAACTTTCACCATCATACCAGCCAAATACGTCTGCAACGAACCCGGCTTTCCCTGATGCCAGTGAGGGACCAACGTTGGTTACTCTGGACCTTGCCTTCGCGTTTGCAAATCCAATGCACGCAACTGTTTCCTCGACATTTTTTGGACAGGTTTCGAAGCTCATGGTGAAAGCATTTGAGCAGCGCTGTGTCACATTATACGGAACTCGCACCGATTAATTTCATTTTCGATACCTTGCTCTACCAGGTTAATCACCATATTCGTTAACGATGTTAGGTGCAGAAGGGCGTGAGATGTGAATGTAGTCCTTGATCTTCGGGAGTTCAACATCATTTACCTGTTGTCTCCGTGGACAAGGATCCGAGGGAATCAGATGTTTATCTCCATTCGTCTCTTCGTCCATCCACGTCGGAGTCGGCGCAATGCGGTGATACTATCACGGGGCGAACCTGCTAGGAAGAGTATAAATTGGCCTCTGGCTACCCCACGATGATTCGATAAGTTCGTAGAGAACATCGGGTGGTCCCTAGCTCTCTGAGCTAACAAAGGAGAGTGAGTGTTTGTCCTGGTCGCAAGTCGACGATGAATATTTGACGTTCGATATAACATTCGGCTTGGAGCCACCGTAAGCTGGACAGGATTCTGGTACTATTTCATGCGGCTGTCACCCGATGATGTGTTTCAGGCCTCGAGGTTTGATTATGTAACCGCTCGGCATCGGCGAGCATAGTTGTGAGTGAATGATGGATGGCGGAAATGCGGTTTATGATCTGCTCTGGATCCCTACGGAATAGTTGTGAAAGCGAGGTGGCAGGGCCTCACGGTGTCGCCCTGTTTGAGGCGATGCGCGGCAAACGTGTTTAACTTGTAACCATTGGTTGCAACTGCGGCACCACAGGGTGACAGAGGTCCGGGTGCAAGCGGTGTATAACATCGCCTGTTTCTATTTTGACCACAAAAGCGGTTGCTTTGGGCTTTGTCTCTTTCCTCTTGCCACGCTCAAGCACACGTCGGGCACCACTCAACTCCTTCTTCTCTCTTTTCGTTTTCTTCCTCACTCATTCCCAGCTTCCTCTTATGTCCTCTCCATCCCGTGGTGAGCCTTACGGCGATCCATTCGCTGATCGTCCCCGTCAAACCCATTTTCAAGAACCGCCAACGAGGACATACGACAGCACTACCAACTCTCCTTTTGAAAGCACCACCAATTTACCCCGCGAGTTCGGTGCTGCAGGTTATGCCGATGAAGATTATGCTGAAAAACTCCCGTTGACTGGAGGCGAGAGCTACAACGCTGGTGGCTTTTACCCGCCGGGGTAAGTCGCCTTTGTTTTTACAGCATGTCGATATTGTTCGTCTTACTCTTCTGGTTTCCACAGCCCTGTCGATCCCTCCGCGTATGGTGACCCTTACGCGCGCCCAACCTCGGCCATGTCGCAGTCCACTAATGGAGTTGAAACTGCCTGGAGACGTCGCCAGACCATCAAACGTGGTGTGACACGCAAAGTCAAGCTTACCCACGGGAACTTTATCACCGAATACCCAGTTCCTACCCCAGTTCATAGCGCGATCGAGGCAAAGTATTCGATGACCAGCACGACGGAGTTCTCGTCAGTATATTTGGGTTACGTATCTCGTCTAATACTCATTCCGTTATTAGGCATATGCGATACAGTGCTGCTACGGTGGACCCGGATGATTTCACCGAAGCTAATGGGTGGTCTCTGCGACCTAAGCTCTACAACCGTCAGACTGACCTTCTCATTGCGGTCACGTCATACAATGAAGACAAGACCCTCTATGCTCGCACACTTCATGGTGTCATGCTTAATATTCGTGATATTTGCAAGACAAAGCAGTCAAAGTACTGGCGGAGAGCTGCGGAGGAAGGTATGCCAGGTTGGCAAAGGATCGTAGTTTCTCTTATCATCGACGGTTTGGAGCCAATGGACAAGAGCGTTCTCGATATCTTGGCCACCATAGGTGTTTACCAAGACGGCGTAATGAAGAAGCAGGTGGATGGAAAGGACACTGTTGCCCACATTTTCGAGGTCAGCTCTTTCCGAGGCCAGACATATATTTGTTTGACAAACGACACTGCAGTATACCACTCAACTTTCCGTGGACCCTACGCCCCAATTGGTCCTTCCTCATGAGAATGATCCCAACAATTTAGTTCCGGTCCAGATCATCCTCGTCTTAAAGGCCAAGAATCAGAAGAAGATCAATTCTCATCGTTGGCTGTTCAATGCTATTGGGGCCATGTTGAAGGTACAAGACTTGCTTCTACTTCTTGGATGTATACTGATCTCGTCCCTCAGCCTGACACGTGTGTCCTTATCGATGCTGGAACGAAACCAGGGCATAAGTCTATCTACTATCTGTGGGAGGCTTTCTACAACGACCCCCATTTGGGCGGATGCTGTGGCGAAATTCATGCTATGATTGAAGGGGGGAAGAAGCTTCTGAATCCCTTGGTTGCAGCCCAGAACTTTGAGTACAAGATGTCTAACATTCTCGGTAAGCCTTTTTCTATTCTCGTCTTGGTTACATTAATTTCACACTATTGTATAGATAAACCACTTGAGAGTAGTTTCGGCTATGTATCAGTCCTTCCTGGCGCATTCTCCGCATACCGGTATCGTGCAATCCTTGGTCGCCCTCTCGAACAGTATTTCCACGGTGATCACTCGCTTGCTGATCGTCTTGGCCCGAAAGGTATCCATGGCATGGGTATCTTCACCAAAAACATGTTCTTAGCCGAGGATCGTATCTTGTGTTTTGAGTTGGTCGCAAAAGCTGGAGACCGTTGGACTTTGACCTATGTGAAGCCTTCGAAAGCAGAGACGGATGTCCCGGAAGTTGCGGTTGAGTTAATTGGTCAGCGCCGTCGTTGGTTGAATGGTTCCTTTGCTGCTTCGGTGGTGAGTATCCAATTTTTGAACCCATGTTTCCCTGTACTTGATCTTTTTTTTTTCCGTAGTATGCCCTTGTGAACTTCTTCCAGCTTTATCGTTCGGGCCATGGGATCATCAGAATGTTCTTCTTCCACATCCAGGCATTCGTATGTAATCTCCTCGCAACATGTTTCTTTTCTTTTGGTTTCGCTAACTGCCTTTTCGCAGTATAACATCTTCTCCTTGTTCTTTTCGTGGTTTGCTCTGGCCAACTATTGGTTGACATTCAGTATTATCATCGACCTACTGCCCTCACAGAATATCGTAATTTTCGGGACTGCCACAATTGTATGTGGCCTGTCTTGAGTATGTTAATTTGTGTTGACATAGTTGTCTAGACTCATTGGGTGAACCTCGCATTCAAGTGGATATACCTGGCTTTCCTTGCGTTACAGGTGAGTGTGTTGTCTCTTGGCATTCGTCCATAACGGTTAATCATTGTCCAAGTTCGTTCTTGCTCTTGGGAATCGACCCAAAGGTGAACGAGCAGCCTATGCCGTAACCCTTTGGTTGGTTGAATCTTGCAATTACCCACTTCTACGCTCATACACTACAGGGTCTACGCATTCCTGGCTGTTTATCTGCTTATCTGTTCATTCTGGCTAACAATCAAAGCGTTCGCGGTACGCTCACGCCATCTTTATTTATTAATAGCTCATCTCTTCCCTCAGAACATTCCCAACGAGTTGAAGAATAAGACCGCCGAACAAGTTATCTTGACATTCTTTACGCCACCTGTGGGTGCATTGATCGCTGCAATGGTTTCAACATTCGGTAAGTTGCGCATGTCGAATGGAGAATCAACTTCATTGCTGTTTGTTTAGGGATCTACTTCATCGCGTCTTTCCTCTACGTGAGTGTCTCGTTTTTGTGTGTGTTGGAACCCTACAAGAACTGCTATTACAGCGAGACCCCTGGCATATGTTCTCCAGTTTCTTCCAATATCTGTGCCTGGCACCAAGCTTCACGAACGTCCTGAATGTCTATGCATTCTGCAACTTACATGATGTAGGCCAACTGACTCATAAATGTGCGTGTCTGACATGCTTTATAGGTTTCTTGGGGTACCAAAGGCAGCGACAAAGCTGAAGCACTTCCGTCGGTCTCCTCCTCGAAAGGCAAGGACGCTGATTCCCCTGTCGTTGAGGACACACACCGGATTCAAGAGGATGTGGACGCCGCATTTAAGGAAACCGTCACACGTGCTGTGACCAAGATCGAGGTTAAGGAGGTCGTCGAAAAACCCACGATGGACGATCAGAACAAGACTTTCCGTACACGGCTCGTTGCAATCTGGATGCTCACCAATGCTGGACTGGCCGTTGCAATCGAGAACATCAACGGTCTTGAAACCCCAGATCAAGCAGTTCAGGACGCAGCAGAACTGCGGACTAAGCAGAACATTTACTTCGCCGTTATCTTGTATTCCACATTCGGACTTGCCGCTGTGCGGTTCATTGGAGTAAGATCTCTTCGTTCGTTGATGCTTCGCACGTACTGACAAATGGCTCAGTGTTTGTGGTATTGGTTCAAACGCAACTTTTTCAGGTGCTGCAGGAGGAACTAGAGAGCTAGACTCTTGGCGCAGATATGCATTTTTTTGTTACATGGACCCAATCAGTTCTTATCTACGTTCGATGGTGACAAAGCGTTCTCATTCCGTATTCTTCATTGGACATTCGACTCTACACTACAGATCATGATCACCATTGTGCCCTTCATACGAGTAGTACTTCTGTCTGCACCTAAAGTGGAATAGATAGAAAACGTACTTGAATCAGAGGGCAGACTTAATCATTATCATCACTAATGCTGATCAAGAATACATCCCAGCGAACTGATGTCGAGTGTTATCTGCACCAATAGCTTGGATTGATTCGATGGACAGGGTTCGCAATTGAACAGGTGAAGCCATGTCCCTCGCGACCATATCACGGTTAACGAGCCAGGGCCGTAGCCAGCTCTCTCCCGAGTGTGAGGAGACATTGCCCTCCCGACGTTCTTCGTCTGTGATCAGTGGTCGTCGACAGCTTGGACAGGAATCGTGCTAGTAGCAGAGGTAAAGCCGAGTTTGAAAGAAAGATAAAGCGACCAACCCCTTCTGTGACCCACTTCATTATGCTGAGATCGCATTAGCACGCCTCAGGGGCTCAAGAACGACAGACGACACTCAACTCTTTGCGACAGAATATATGGCCACATGTCTTTTGCAGCTTTGTGACTCCAAGTTCTTCGGCGGGATGGGCAGGGGAATCCATTGCTTGGGCGAGCTCTTCCTCTGCCAGGATAGCGAGGAAAGTATTGAAACATATCGGACAGACGTCGTCTACGCATTACGCGTCCAGGGGTAAGCCGTAAGATCCGGGGTGCCGAGCACAACCGAGCTTACCTTGATGACCAGACACGACTAGGTCTGCTTCTGTCAGCTTGGGGAGCTCGCTGAACAACCTCTGTGTCTGCCTAGACAGTGTGAACGCAATCGAGTAGGAACGTGATGATTACTGACTGTTGCGAGAGCCGTTGGTTAAACAATCTGAATTGAGAAACTACTTCGTCGATCTCTTGGGCAGATATACGGGCCGTATTAAGGATTAGTTCAGCATCCTCATCGGCCATGTTGGATAGCAACGGGCGGAATCAAGGTTGTAGTGAGACAACAGCGTGTGAGGAGGGACACGTGGGAACAACTACAAGGCATACAGCAGACAATCTAAAGACTACAGACAATCAGAGATTCAGCGAGACAGCTAACACGATTCGATGCAACAACAGCACCATCACACTCTTACAGAATAGAGTCCAATCATAAATCAAACGGGTTGGCGTCTTCATGCGCGGGTACTTCTGGCGATCTGGAACCCGATATTTCTACATCACTCTCGCCTTGTTGCTCATCCGATGACTCCCTCTCTTCTTTGTTCGGGAATAGACTGCCCGATGGCTTTGCGCCTCTGGTGGGGGTGGTTATCAGTCATACTCAATACACATCAAAGGTTATCACATACTTCGTAAAGCGTTTCTGTTTCGCAGCGTTCAGTTTCTGAGTGACTGGCGTCACCATGTTATCGGTCGGCGACACAAATCTCGGATTGCTGGCGATAGTCAGCGAGTTGATACATATCCAACGGCTGGATCGCCGACATACTTGGACTTTGCCATCTTCTTTGCCAAGAGGGCTTTCATGCCCATACCCGGTGCTCCCACTCCGTTGGTCGCATTGCCGAGCGGTGCCTGGGGAACGACGACGCGCGCTGCTTGCAAAGGATTGTGCATGGGCTGAATGGGTGCAGACGCGGGAGAATCGTTCGGAGTGGAAGTGGAAGACATCGCGAAGGGTATCTTCGAGACGAAAGGGGGTAAGGTCGGTTGAGAGGACTAGCGAGCGCGCCCACAAAAAGTCAACTGCGCGTGAGACATCATGTGACCGTTGCTCTATCTCTATGGAGCCTACTTCAACTTGTTGCTGTGGTTTCAAGATCAACTGCTTCACGCCCACGAGTCGCGGTCCGTTTTGAACGTTCCTTGTAGGCTCACGTTGAGCCCAAAATCCCACTGTAATTTCTGCCTCGTTTCAGGGTTATGTAAACTCCATCCCCAGTTGCTCCTGTATGGCATTCTCTGACCAGGTCCTGATGGTCGTATGTGAGAAGATTTAATATTTGATAGCAACCAGCCCTCATTGACCTAGTTCGCACCCAAAGGCCGACATATGCCCGCTCTCGCGTCATCACGAGGAGCAAAGCCGTCACCGCTGACTGGATCGTAAGCGATCTACGTTTGGAGCGCTCCCAACATGGATAAATGCCGGAAGATGTTGAGCAGACGTTTCAGATTAACGAGTTGATGACATTGAGGGTACAGGAGTATGGACGAGGCTGTGAGTAGCTTCTTGGGGATTATTTGTATTTGCTTAACCTTGGGGAGGCTAGCGGGACAAGATGGCAGGGGCCGTCAGAGCCGGGGCCACGTGTTGGGTTTTCCCAGAACAGTCAGCTCTTGAGCCAGCTTGAGAACGTGCTGTTCCCACTTTAGCAGCGTTTACGATCGTGTGGCGAAATCCCCCGCGGGTTTCGCAGGAGCTCGTCATTGCGAACAGGGCCGATTGAATTTCCATTCCCTGGCAGACCATTCCGATCTTGGTCTGGACACGGATCGGAAAATGTCGCCGCTTCAGAATGAACGATGCCATGGGCATGTGCGATCTGTTTACGGCATAAGTATCTATAATTTCGCTGCTGGACCTGCCTGGTTGGCGGTGCCCATACGATGGTCGAGGTATGTGCAGCTGTGGAGAGGATGCGAGCAGAGACGGAGAAGGGTTTTACACCCCTTTGTCGAGTTCACACGCATCGTGTATTCCGTAGAGATCGAACACATCACCAGACCTCTCGAGTGACACCAACTACGTTATAGAAGCAATTTAATTACTCTTCTCTAGCGGGCGAGACCATCGATAGTCCCTGAAAAATGTCGCGTAGATTACTCAAACTCTGCGGCCAAGATGTGGACAATCCACACTGGCACCGTATGGACCCCGCATGATACTCGAGAATGGAGTTATTCTACCTTAGCCGGTCATTCCTATATAACATCCTCGTCCTACTCAACTCGCCGTCCGTTTTCGCCCTACACTCTCCTACCACAAACATCTTACTCATATTCTGAATAACCCTGGCCCGTTCGCTATCCCGTACCTCACAGGAACGGCTCGGTAAACGCGAGCCCACCGGCCCTAGCCAAGGGTCTCTCCACCGTCGCCACAGCCGCATTTTTCGGCCACACTCTCAATCCCATATTTTTCGCACTTCTTTCTCGTCCCGTATCTTTTTTTCCCCTCCACCATGGCTGCCAACACGATGAGGAAGCGAAAGATTGCTGTTCTCGGGTCTCGCTCAGTCGGTAGGCACATTTCATCCACATCCGTTCCGCGTCTCACCGAGCCGTTGCTAGGGAAATCCTCTCTTGTTATCCAGTTCATAGAAAACCACTTTGTGGAAGCTTACTATCCAACTATCGAAAGCACCTTCTCCAAAGGCGTCGTCTACCAGGGCGTTGAATATGACTGTGACATCATCGACACCGCTGGTCAGGTCCGTAATTATCCTCGTATCACCCTGCCATCCATCTAAGCTTTTTTCCGTTAGGACGAATACTCAATTCTTAACTCAAAGCACGCCATCGGCATACATGGCTATGTTCTAGTATACTCAGTCACCTCCAGAAGGTCTTTTGAGATGATCAAAATCGTCTATGACAAAATTCTCGATTTCTGCGGGAAAAACGACATACCATGCGTGATAGTGGGGGCAAAGACTGATTTACAATCCAAGTATGTTTGATCCGTCCATTCTCGCACGGTAATACGTCTCGTTCAAATCCTCACAGTCCGAATAGCAGACAGGTTCAACCCAACGAAGGAGAAGAGCTTGCCAAATCCAATAAGGCCGCATGGGTGGAAACCAGTGCAAAGAGCAACGTCAACGTCGGTACGTAAACGATGCATGCTCCTCACCCATCTCATCTTAAACCGATTTCCAGGGAAAGTTTTCGAACTCTGTCTTGCTGAGATTGAGAAGCGTTCGCCACATAGTCAAAGCGATCACCAACCAGATGCAAGCAAATGTGTCGTAATGTGACGCTTCCTCGGTCACATGCATCCCCCCTACGTATCTCAAGACATGCTGTTAAGTTACCCTGTCCCCCTCGCAATATCCTATCCTTCGAGCAGAGGGCTGTCTTCCTGCATTGCTGTGCGTCTGTTGACTTGCATTATCTGTATTTAGGTCTATATTTTGCCCTAGCACATGCCCTCTCCCAGTCAGATTTAGACCGTCCCAATAATTTCCTTTCCTGCATTCTTGTCTTCCAGTCCTTGTGCGGCACTGTCTGTACATTTATACTGGCTTTCATTCTGGGATTTTGGCTGCTTACGAACTATATCGTCTTCCCTGGTGGTTAATAATAACGGATTGTCTTTTGATCCTCCGAACACCATATGAAGACCGATACACCACTGACTAACTATACACTATTGTTGCGCCCCTCTTTCACGCTGTTCCGTCGCCGAGGAACCTAACCTTCACATCTCTGCCATTCAACCCAACCGCTCGGATGATCTGGGGATCTCCCGGGACAAGATCAATTCCTTGGTCGCTCCATTTGATATCCTCGCCTTCAGCGTCCAGAACAATGCCTTTTATGGGCTTCTGGGTAGAAATTGATACCGACTCTCCGTCGTCAGCTGTTCGGACGACCAACCCCAAATTCTCGATAGAAGGGAACTTGATGAATTTAAAAGGCTCCGGCCTGGGCCATAACGTGATATTGATAAATCAGTATCATGCGATCGATTTCAACGTACATACCAGTTCGAGTAACGTCCCAGAACAGCTCCGGATTCGTCGAGCAGACGAGCAGAAGCAATGATCACGCGAGGGATCTCGCTTAGCTTGGTGCGGATGGGCTGACCGGGAAGTTGGCCAGAGAACAGCTCGGTGCTGGAATTCGCTTCTAAAACGATGTCCTTCGTAAACTGATTCGTCCAGTCGGAGTGGAGGTCAAACAATGTGACCTCCAGGCAAGCCTTTTTCTCCGATAGGGTGCTGTTCGTTCCCCAAACTTGCAAGATGGTCTCGATTCTGAAATCTGCCGCCGACAGTTCGTCGGAAAACGTTTTGATCTCCTTGCGTGTCATGCCAACGGTAATTGGGCGTAGCTCCCGTGCAACCGCGAAATAGGCAGGCTTGGGCCGCAAGAAGTAATCGACGATAGCCCACGATGTGGTCGGCCAGCAGTCGTTCATCTGACGGCGATGGAGTCATTGCCCTTTGAGGTCTAGTATAACTTTCGGATCACTCACCTGCCATACTAGGGCACCGGCGGTGTGTTCTCTCCCTTTCCCACGCCAATTCCGTCTCCACAGGCGGTAAGCTGAAGCAAGAGTTTCGGCTTGCATGATCTGTGTATAGTACACGTAGCTATACCGGTATCTTTCAGCGCATGCAAACGGTTATGCTCCTGACGCTCACCTTTCCATATCGAATGCATGTTTGAAATTTTCAACGAGATAGAGCTATTCATGTCGCTTAGTTGAAAACGCACTATGATCAAACCAAGGCACTACCTCCAGTCGCCGTTCAAAACCATCTGCCTTGTTATGGTTATTATTTTTGCTATCAAAGCGATGTTAGACTCCGTAAGGCCACAATTTGTTCTCAACCATACCGCGATTGAGGATACCGTTCTCCATGGTCTCCCTCGAGCCAATAGTCAACCGTACGGATGTTCGGATAACCCTGCCTGCCGAGAAGTGAGATATTGCTCAGAGAACCGAATTAATGATATGCATACATTCCGAATTCTGACACAAAGCGTCCGGCAAGTATGTCCCAATTATGCCAGGGTTCCTGGGTGCCATGCCAGACATTCCCTATTGCACTAAGATGAAAGGTTCGCTGTGGCAACGCCGTGAAACTGCTTACACTGGTGCAAATCGCCGAGGGTCTTATCCGTAGTCACCACCCCGGGCGCGCTGTACGGCGAGCTTCGGTGATAGTGGACATCACAAAACTTGCCTACAATGGAAGGCAAGGTGCGTTCATAGATAAAGCGCGCCGGGAACTTCGTCTTGCGATAGTCGGACGTTTCGTCAGAGTAATCAACAATGTTGATAGACTCCGCAAGTTGGTAATCTTCATTGTTGCCAGCTATCAAGATGCGCTCAGCGCCACTGATTAACTCAATGATTCGGCAAACTAACCAAAAATCACAACTGATGGGTGGTGGCGGAGTCTTTTAACATTCTGCTCGGCTTCAATTTCGACGAGTTTCAGATAGGAATCATAGGCTGGGTACTAAGGCAGGCCAACGTTAGTCTCTAGGCAAGACGAGATTCCCAATGAACATACTTGACCACATCCGAACATAAAGTCTTGCCAGACGAGGACTGGTGTGAACTATAAGACAATAGAACCTCTGAAGATGCAGCGAAACCTACTTCCGAGTTCTGTTAGGAGTTCATCCGTGTCAACAGTGCTCAAAGATCTGCAATATCCAAAACCTTACCATCACAGATGTCATAAAAAGCGTCAGCTTCGTAAATGCCGCCTCCCCAGACTCGGATCATATTCTGATTGCCATCGATCAGAAGTTGTAACCAGGCGCGGTACCTCTCTGTGGTTACCCTATAAGCCGACCGAGATCAGTCACATGACAAGCAAACAAAAGGCCACCAACGTCGTGAGGAACGAATCTGCAGGTATCCAGTTAGATCCACCACAGAAGATTCTGATGTTGTTGACTTCAAACAGAAATGTCTTTCCCGGTTGATCGATAAGAGGCTCTTGGACTACGCGGACACGACGGAAAGCGACACGTTCCGTCCTTGAATCGACAACCTTCCCAGCCTGCGGTGTGTGAGTGACAACGATACCGACTGCTTGAATCATCAAACTCACCGTATCGGAAACAGAAACTGTGAGGCTATAAAGTGGTTGCTTTCCATAACGAACAGGGTACCATAGTTGAAGCTCCCCACTGGAAAATTTGAACTCAGAACGACCGTGCCCAAACTCTACCTTGGTGTTCTTCTCCGTGTAAACTATGTCTCCTTGCGGATCATGCAGAGTGATGGACGCCCAGCCTAAAAATTCGTGCGACAGAGAGAAGTCGACTGAGACCTTGACATCCAGGGCTTCCGAAACGTCGCTCCTGATGTCGACATCTGAGAGATAGACATCATAGGTGTGAAGACCGATGGGTTTCCAAGGACCAACGGTCATCAAGATCGGACCCCAATCCCAACCATAGCTTGTGACTGCATCAGTCTCTTTGAAATCGAGTGACTAGAAATAGTTACTTGTATTGCGCCTTGCGCACGTGCAGGCGACTAGAATCACCATTCCACAGGTGGAGTTTACCATTGGCCTTCTCGAGCTCCCTCCCCTGGAGCTTTGTAAACATACTGGACGGGGAAAATAGAACTAATGGATCACCTTTTTGAACGCACTGGCAAAGGTGATTAGCAGATCGTTCGAACCGGCTTTCAAGTGAGGTTTCACAGCGGCCCTGTATGTGATAAACTGGTTCTCGGTGCTAACGAGTAATCGGAATTATATTTGAGACTGTCAAGCACACGACGTACTTGAGGATGTGTTGGCCGTTCTAGTAGTTCCGTCATCAGAAATAATTGACTCGAAGGAGAGCTGGAACGCTACTTGCCAATGTAATGCTGGCAAATGTGTCAAGGCCTTCCAATACAAGATCTGCGTTTCTTGCGACAAGGTCCTCTTCGGTGACAGTGAACGTATTCTGAAATGCCCAGTCGGTTTCCCCGATCCCTGTTTTCGTATTCAAAACGAGTCAGTCTAAGTCGGACAAACAAGCAAACTCTGGCTGCATTACATTGCACTTCCCACTCATTCAAACCAAGGAACTTGAAGAACGATCAGCGTATTGTCCTGCAGAACATCCACAACATCAAATATCTCACTGGGTCCGGAATTCTGTTGGATTTCAAGAGTTCGACATGAACCGTTGTAGGGAAGTCTGAAACAGGCAGCCATTCGCCATCTCCTGTTCCTTGGCCTCCACCAACTTGACTAAACCTCCATCCCGTGGCAATGGTTCTGATGGTGCTCATGGTACGAAAGGAAAGAAGAAATGTACTTCAGGCGCCACGGGGCCGGGCCCAAAGTAAACCCCACAGATACAGATCACTTGCCCCATGCGGGGCCAGTAGTAGTAGACATCAATTGCCGAGAATACTCCGATCTATCTTAATCGACTACAACGTTTGCAGGGTCCGGACACCAACATATAGACCAGATAACCCAGCAACTAATCGTCTTGTTGAGGATATTATAACATCCCGCAATTCAGAGCAGGTACCGGAACCCTTTGGGACGATTTAGTTCGGCGTCTTCCGCATCCAGCTCCCGGTTTAGGTGGCTCAAGTGTTTCCTGAAGATCCATGACATGATGATACAGAGGGCGCTCGTTACGATGCAGATCGCAAACGAGTTCGCATAAGAAGGTTCCCATGCAGACGGCCAAACATAACTATAAGGGCATGAGATCTAGCAAGGACCAAGGCTTCGTAACTACTCACGAGCCGATCACGTTGCCAAGCTGTGAGAACGAATTGATGAAAGCAAGAGCCACAGCACGTTTGGAAGTAGGTTGTGGTATAGAGTTACTAACCCACGCCCAGAAAATGATGAAACCAGCATATGATTGAGCCATAAGAAACCTTCAGAGATGAGATCAAGAAACAAAATCAAGCAATGAGTCGGGTACCACTTACAATGATATATAACGGTTCACAATATTCATACTGAATATTGCCATGGAAAATCCGAGAATACCCAAGAGTAGAGACACGGCAATGTAAACAAAGCGCTCTCCACGTGAATCAGAGTACCTATAGAGAAATTTGTCGATGTTAGCCCTGAGGATGAAAGGTTCGTAAAGAAATATCACCTCGACAATTTGAACCCCACAAATGAGGCAAATGCCCAAGGCGGCGAACACAGAAGAAGGGATACCGTCGGGGTAAATCCCATGGTTGCACTCAGTGTGGGGAAGAAAGCATTAAATGACAATGAAACAACCATGCTTGCGAGTGCAACGCAGAGCCACCAAACCTTCCAGTCTGAGAGCGCTAACACCAATCCGGTCGCTGACAATTTCGTGTCGTCTGTTTCTCCCACAGCTGTTAGACCATCCTCTTCCATCCGTAGCTGTGCCAGAGCACGTTCTTGAGGTGTGAGCCACCAACACGGCGATGATGGAAAATCAGGTAGCACAAAGATCGCGCCCAGAGCAACACCCACAGTAAGCACCCCTTCGATGTAGAACAACCACCTACAAAAGACGATTGAGAACAACACCAACGAGTTCAAAATGTGAGGTGTGAATTCACCTCCAAGCTGCATATCCTAAAACTCCATCCATGGAATCAAGAATCGCAGATGCTATCAAGGAGCCGAATGCGTTGCTGATCAACATGCCACACGACAAAATGGCAGTCCTTTCGCCCAACTCTCTACGTCTATACCTGTTCAGTGATTAAAAATCGTGCATGAAGAGTGCAATTGGCTTACCATTTAGAGAGAAGGAACAGAGCCCCAGGAAAGAATGCGGCTTCAACAAATCCAATGAAGAATCGTGTGAGGAGAGCACCAGTATATCTTCCCAAAGGACGTATCAAACACAGAAATGTATAGAGATGCAGGATTTACGTGGTGGTCATGCCTAAATGAGAATCTGTCAGTAACACAACGATGGATGAACGTGTAATATTACCTGTAAGAACAGATATAACTCCCCAGACAATCATGCATCCTGGAAGATATAGAGAGGGTCTCCCGATATGGTTTAACAAAATGTTGCTATCGGACCAGATCACTTTATTTAGATGCAGAGCAAACGATCTCGATAAACACTTACGAAGGCACTTGCATGAGGATATAACCCACGTACAAAATACTCAGAATATTGCTGAACTGCTGTCCTCGCAAATGAAGATCTTCCTCAAATCCTCGAAGCCTCGCAGCCCTTGAGATGTCGGATCAAAGCCTCGGCCACGACTTTTCAGATTATTCGAGCAACAACTTACGCAGCGTTGTTACGATCGATCTAGAGTCATTTTCCACCGCGTGAAGGTCGCAAAGAAACGAATACAAAAACTGCTCACGTAGTTTAGAATGTATATCAGTACCAATATTGACATTCGGGTGTCCACTTTCTTCAACAGACTCTTTTCTATACGTTCCCGGTCTCCTGGAGACAAACATAGCATGGCTCCAGAGGGATCGTCGTCATGCAATTCTGGTATAGCAACGTCCTCAGAATCTCTTGACTCCACAGCTTTGGGAGTAAATGACCCAACACGTGGTCATCGTCAAACCGAAGAGTAGCAGTGTAAAGTAAGGACTCACATAGGCTAGAGTAACTAGTACCTCCATATGCTCTATATGCCATCCCAGCAGAATCTACCGAGGATCAGTAGAATATCAATGCACAGGAGGATACAGAACGGCGGATGAATGAACTTTGGCGTTGTAACTTGTGGAAGTTATGTTCAAGAATCGGCCCGGGAGCGTGGCGCGTCACCCGATTCGGAGTCTCTTCGTCCGCGTCGACATATCAATACCACATCATTCATTGGCAATCATATCGAGAAACTCTATGTCATAGCTGACCTACACTACTAAAGCAGGTACCTGCTGCCTCTCGGCAGCCCGGAAGCACGTTCCATCGCCTCCGCCTCCTTGTCCAGTCGCGCGAGATGTAGCCGATATACCCAACACATAGAAACGCTCAACAAACTCGTCATAATGCATATGAGATAAGAATTAGTGTATGTTGGACCCCAGGACGATGGCCAGATATATCTGGAGGGAACGTTATGTTGACAACTTCATGATGCGATGGGCCGGAACACTCACGAAGCCCCGATGTTGCCAATCGTTGCGAGTGTGGTGACGAAAGCAATCCCGACAGCGCGTTTCGATGATTCGGGAATGGAGTTGCTTACCCAGGCCAGGCATACCACAAAAGCAACGGTCGCCTGGGTCATGAAAAAGCTGGGTATACATGAAGATCCGTTGCCTTCGAGAAAATAAAAATGACGCACAATGAAATGTAACGGATTGTGGTGTCCATAGTTGAGATTGCGATCGTAAATCCTATGATACCCATGATCATGGGGCCAGTGATATGCCAGAACCTATCACCACTAGAATCCGAGTGTCTAGGAAAAAAAGCCAGGTCAAGGATGATGCATGTAAACCACAGATCGACAAAAACCTTGTTATGAAAAATGAAGTTGCAGTCCCTGTTATCCACGGAGGAGCACACAGCAAGAGAGTGATGGTAGGGCTGTAACCCATGGTTGCACATAGCGTAGGAAAGAAGTTCCCGAACGAAAGAGCGACATTCATGCTGGATAGTGATACGCCTAACCACCAGACCTTCCAGTCTGTCAGTGTATCCCACAAACATGATCCGATCGCTAGCTTGTATTTGTCTTGCTCAAGGTCGCGTGGATCTTCCCTCATGCGCATTTGCGCGAGAAGGTGTTCTTCGTTTGTAAGCCAGCTCGCAGGAGATGAAGGAAAATCCGGGATTATGAAAAAAGCAAGAGCAGAGACGACGAGAGTCAGACCACCCTCAATAAAAAACAACCACCTATTTTGTAAAGAAAATCAGAGGGCATAAAAAAGCAAGCATCGACTATAACCACCTCCATGCGGGAACACCCAGTATGCCGTCCGTTTGAGACAGAATACCAGATGCCATCAACGAGCCAAAGGCATTACTGACGGAACTTCCACAACTGAGAATTGCCATTCTTAGACCAATCTCATTGCGTGTGTACCTTTCGTCTCAGAATGAGGACAGAAAATCACTTTTTTTGAAAAAGTTACCATTTGGAAAGAAGGAAGAGAGCGCCAGGGAAGAACATAGCCTCCACAAATCCGAGTAAGAAACGCGATAGCAGAATTGAATGGTAGCTAGAAGAAATTCCATCGGTTTGGTGAGATTGGGGGATCAATGTACTTACGAACCTCTGAGAGACGCCAGTACCGATAGATATCAACCCCCATAGTGATATTCCCCATGAGAGGTACACCGAAGGCTTCGTGATTCGACTCAGGAACCAATTCCTTTGGACTAATGCTCAGGAAGTCTTCATATGCAAAGAGATCGAAGCTCACGAGGGTGTCTGTGTCAACGCATAGCCAACGTATAGAATGCCGATTAGTGTATTAAATTGAGTCCCGGACATATGCAGATCTTCTTCTAGGCCTTTCAATCGTGCAGCCCTGCCAGTGGTAGATTGCACGATGACTAAGGTTATTGCACGATATTGTTCAACGACTCACGCGACGTTACTTCGGTCCATCTCGAGTCGAGCGCGGTTGAGTTCTCGGGTGATACAGCAACCACAAAGGTGCTCTACTGTTCAAAGTTTCACTCACATAATTCATGATATACACCAAGACAAGGAAAGCACAACGCAGGTCCAGCTTCCGAAGAAGTGCTCTTTCGGTCTTCCTGCGTCTCTCCGGGCCACCGAAGGGTTCTTCGTCGACGTCCCCTGCGAGTTGTGGAAATGTGCCATACTCGTCTGGCTCACCGTCAGAGAGAAGGCTATCGCTTGGAGAAAGGTGTGGCATCCTGTTGCAACTTGCTGGACGACCGACGCAATTGAACAGGAGCAAGACAAGTTAGTCGTGTCCCGCGTCCCAGCTGGCAGCCAATCAGAGCACAATGAAGTCTCCCGCGGGCCGCGCCCGAGGTCACCGTGTCCGAGTCACGGCACTCAGGCTGTTGCAATATTTTAGACGATGTCGGCTACAACAGTTCTGCTATCGCCTGCGGTAACGCCTTCCGCATACCATAGAATTGTTTCCCCCACACTGCGCATCCCATCCGACCCTCTCCTCCCCATCCCCGTCGGTCTCTTGGCATGTCAACGTGAGGCAATCGAACACATAAGATAAGCTTATCACAGCTGAGACCTTTCATAAAGGTGACCCTCTCCTACGCGAGCTGTTCACCACCGTTGTGAGCTCGCGGATCTCACAGACCCCTCCAGCGCCGAGCGGGAGAAGGGGAAAGAAGGAGACCGCATCCACCCCACCCAGTATTCCCACTCTCGAAATTATCCTGCATGATACCATCGTGTTTCCAGAGGGCGGCGGCCAACCCTCTGACACGGGATTGATCCAAACTCCTGATGAGAGGGTATGGAAGGTTCTCGAAGCAAAGCGTCACGGCGGACATGCTGTTCACTACGTACAAGCAGACGATGCTGAAGTGGATATCCTACGATTCTCAGTAGGAACTCAAGTCGTAATCAAACTCGGAGACGCCGATTGGGACCGCAGACACGATCATGTAAGTGTTCACAATAATGTACTTGATTCGGTTGTGAACGGGTTTCCGACACAGATGACTATGCACACCTCCCAGCACCTTTTATCTGCTGTGCTCGAGGATCGCCTGAATATCCAAACACTCTCCTGGTCTTTGACGGACGCGCCTGCTCCATGCTACGTTGAACTTGCGAGGAGCATGACCAGTGATGAAATACAGATCATTCAAACCATAGCGAACCGATTCGTCTTCGAAGGCCGCAACGTTCATGTCGAGGTCCAGGAGATGGAAAAGCCAAACGAATCAGAACCCTTGGAAGACCATGCTCGTGGTTTTTCTAAAGCTATCCCTGCCGACTATACTGGGGGGATCATGAGGGTCGTGGTCATTGACCGCATCGATCGGAATCCGTATGTCCTTGCGCGCAGTGCTCGAGATATGGCACTAATCGAACGCACCCCATAGCTGTTGCGGTACTCATTGGCCCAGTTTACACAACCTTCAACTTTTCTTGGTTCCTCAGACAGAGACCCTCGCTCGCTCCAACACCACTTCTGCTAGGCTGTATTTCTATGCCGGGCCACGCCTCATCGAGTATCTGACCAATACACAGAAGCAACTCATGGCGACTGCGGCGACTCTCAGCTGTGGGGCTCCCCAGGTTCCAGTTCGCGTGGAACAGGTGATAGACGAGCGCAAGAAAGCAGAGAAGCGCGTTGGCGACCTGGAGTCTGAACTTGCCAAGAATATCGCGAGCGGAATCGCGGAGGAAATGGGACAGACGTCGGGTTCGGTATACGTGAAACATGTGCACCGCGTGGACGATTCCGTCAACCCACTTGGATTCTTATCGGCCATCGCCACTGCTTTTTCGGGGATCGTTCGTGTCGAAAGCCAATACCTTCTCATCCTTTCCTCAACGCCGTCCTCTCAGACTGCAACTGGGACCAGTGTTCTCTTGATATCTGGTTCAACCGAGAAGCATGTAAAGGAAGCGGGAGTGTTGCTAAAGGAAAAGCTAAACACGAAAGGGGGAGGGAAAGGTACTAGATGGAGCGGGAAGTTGACCGGAGTTTGGAAAACAGGACGTGAAGACGCAGCCATCTCAGATATCCTCCGAGTCA
>JBBPPA010000561.1:0-19878 GCA_038091735.1 Leccinum pellstonianum | reverse complement strand
GAACGAGCGTAATTGTTATCGAGGTTGCGCGTGATATAACCTAAAACGATCCGCGGGTAATACCTACCCATCCGCTTGACGGGCAACAGATATCGCCTGCGTGCACTCCCCGGTTCCCCCACCAGAAAGTCGTGCTCGTGACACGACCCTTGCCGAAGAAGATTTTCTTTTACAGGCGAGTGACGTGACTCTTAGTGAGATCCTCCTCGTTTTATGATCGGTACCCTCATCATCTGCCTCGGTACCTTCACCTTCCTCTACTGCTTCTCGATCCTCGCCTTCCTCTTCTACCACCTATCGAATCAAGAAGAAGGATACCATCTCGAATTGACCCTCGCCGGAAAGGAATTCAAACTCAGTTTCCTCTCACCCGACTACCACCGCCCCACCGAACCTGACCCGTGGGAAGTCAAAACCTTAAAAACCGACAACGGAGATTGGGGCGAAGCACCCGAAGAATACTACACGGCTAACACTTGGACTCCGCAACTCTTCCAAGCCGGCCTCGCGCTTCTTCAGGAAATAAACGAGGAAGTCTCCGCTAATTTTACCGACGAACAGGTCATCGCTGCGTGGCCTGTCTAAATCCGTGCCCATCATTTTTTCCCTCGAAACCCAGTCCCTCGCTGTGCGAGAGTACTCCCCGGTCCCGCGTCTTCCCATCAAAGAAGAAGACCCAAACGATTACGACACCACTGGTTACGGATACGAGATAGATTTCGTAGGCGAGTGGCCCCTTGAACTGAAACACGATTGCCTCGCGTCCTTCGTTGGAGAACTCGACATCCAAGCCGTCGAAGTAGACCCCTTTTGGAACTACGTTGGTCATATAGAATACGAAATAAACTACAACGATGGCAGACCAAGGAGTCCCGACTTACCAAGAAGAAATCGACGAACTCCGAGCCCAGCTCACTCAGCTCACCGCCACCTTAGCCGCGGTCACTCAGAACGCCATCGCGGCAACCCAGGCAGCGGCGGCCGCCGAAACCCGCGCCGCAGCTGCCGAGACCGCAGCCCAAGGCCGAGCGCCACCAAAAGTTTCCAAACGAGTAGACGTCGTACCCGACCCCGGAAACTTTGATGGATCCTACAAACGCTTCGACGAATGGTGGTGTAAAATGAG
Organism: Leccinum pellstonianum; assembly: GCA_038091735.1. Taxonomy (NCBI): domain Eukaryota; kingdom Fungi; phylum Basidiomycota; class Agaricomycetes; order Boletales; family Boletaceae; genus Leccinum; species Leccinum pellstonianum. The sequence goes on along the minus strand of JBBPPA010000561.1, from coordinate 18,752 downwards.
CACGTATCTCGCGTGCAACGATGATTGCTTCCCATCCACAAAAGAATCCACCCTGGCGGTCCTTACGCGGATCGGGTCCACCAAAGAAAAAGATACAAACGGAGCAGGAGCTTGGGCACGTAACGAGATCAAACGATATAGTCAGGGACGTCACTTCCCCTCGGCTGAAGCATTGGAAGAACAACTCCGCTCACATTTCCAAATCGGGAACGAAAAAGATATCGCTACTCGGAAGCTAATGGCCAAGAAACAAGGAAAGGATGAGCGGACTCAAGTCTTCTTAACCTACTGGCTAGGCCTTTATGACCAAGCACAGTGCGACGACATCATGGGGGTGGCCCTGTTAGAACAAAACATACGACAGGACATCATCAAAGCCATCTTCATTGCCGATGAGCGCCAGGAACTTGTGTCCGATTACATCAGGAAATTGATGAAACTCTGCTCAACCTTTATATAATATTAACTTGATTACCAACTACACATTTTTAAATCTTTCTGACACATGACTTGCTCATGCTATTTACTCCCTGGGAGAGTTGAGATTCATTACAAAATCTGTAAGGCTGTTAATATTGTTCAATAGTCTAGATTTGATACTATTGATCAAGTACAGCATTAGGATTGATTTATGGCATAATTATCCATGATATAGTCTTGACCATCTATATGACTTGTGATAGGCCCCCGATATAATTTATCAAGATGATGATATTGACCAAATTCACTGTGAATACATTTGTTGTTGAATATGATCAACAAATCATACTCAAGGGAAGTATGACCACCTATGTATTGTTGGCAAGGTAGACATCATAGTTCATTCCAATGAAATTGATCACATTATGTATACATATGATCATTTTAATCCAGCTGATGTAGGTGATCTAGTCTATGTAATTGTTTGAGAACCAAGATAATTTATTATCAGTCTTTGAGTACTTATCCATGATCTCTGTATTCTAACTTATGCTCAACACAGCTCATTTTTTCCAAATAATGATGGACTTGATCACATTTCACTCACTGTTAAAAATGGTAAATGATAACATTACCATCATTGAGTGGTATATGATCAAGCCCTTTGGACTTTAAAAGCAGATCAGATTGACCTGTAATCAATAATTGATCATTTATTTAAGAATAGTATATTTGATCTTAAATATCACAAATACCACTTTGTATCACCACTATCATAAAGAAAACTAATGGTAGTCACTTTGATATAATTGGTACACTAGATCATAATCTTCCTCTTTGACCCATATTATAACTTGGATCTGCACTATCACAAAATTAAACATGGTCATAAATGTCTGTTGTACAGAAGTTCCACTTGATCTGACCACATTTATCTTCCTGATAACATATACAATAGATGAGATATTCTGAATGAATGACAAATATGATCTATATTATTACAATGTTTTTGGTAGTCAAAACTACACCATGAATAATTATGAGAATATTTATCTCAATGACAAAGTTGATCAATGGTATTGAACTTGCAGTATTGATAAACTAGTTTCCAATGATAAAGTTGTACAGTTGAATCTTTGTTTATGACTTGTCAGCCTTGATCATCCATACAAGGCTAATACAAATGACCTAGTTCATATTGTTGCCAGATATGAGAGATTCTGGGTTGATGATGAATTTCATCCACATTATCATACTTGAAGGTCATATCTGAATTATTTCTGAATTAAATATAATTGTCAAGACTATACTATGATCAAATGTGAAAATATCTATCACTGTGATAAGCTTTGTCAACAGTATCAAACCTGGATTATTGATCCATTGTTCTTTGCTGACAGTTCTGACAATCACTACTTCATTATTGTTGTTAGGTGCCCTTTATTCATTAGCTTATACTTTTTGTCATCTTTGAATTGATTTTCTTCATGAATATATGCTTCCTGCCTGGTAATTCTGAGAGACGCAACCAGACATCCAAATGTTATATAGTTGTAATAATTTGACACTTGATATATTGTTACCAAGTTGTCATTGAATGAAATTACTGCCGGGTCATCTTTATTAAAGAGATATTATCTCAACACATAATCCATGACATAACTCAGAAGATTAGTTAAGTAAAGAAATATTTAAATATCTCATCTCGACACGACTCAGATCAGTCAAGTAAAGCTCCAGTTTACCTAGTAACAGTTCCGACTCTGTTCCGACTCTAACACCGTAGCAATATTACGCGTTGACTACAGCATCCCTCTCCATCCGCTCAGCACGTTTCTGCCGAATCCTGGCAAGAGCACTGTTCTTGGACGGGAGGTGTTCAACCTCAGAGTAGAGAGGGAAAACCTGGCTGTTCCCTCCATGAACAGATGATATGAAGCAGAAGAAAGACGCCTACCGGTTCCACCAAGTCATGAGGTGATCCACTTCTTCCTTCTCCTCACGATCATCAAGAAGCTCTACCACACTATTGTAGAAGCGTTCTGAATCCGTAACAAGATCCGTACGGGAAAAGACTTGCGCGGAAGTCAAGGCAAATCGAGCCTACCATGGATGAGTTCACGACACTCACAACATTAAATTTACTGACCTGAGTGGCCACATACGCCAAGGAGGCCTTGGTCACGGAGCGCATGCCATGGATACGCGCATTTCCGGAGCGTGTAGCTTTGGGTTCCTGGTCCACAGAGCTCGGGGACGTGAAAGTGTGCTTATAGGCCTGGAAGTAGTTAATAGAATCAGTTGAAATACAGAACTATTAGTACGTACCGCTACAAGAAGACCACTGCGCAGAAGACCGTTCCACGGGTCTTCAGCGTCGTAAGTGTAGTTCGCATATAAGAACACCGGCCATTGATCTCCGGCGACCTGTAACTCGCTATTCGCAAGCTTCGCGCGAGTCCTGTGAATCAAATCATGCTGATAAATACTATAGCAAATGAAACGAAAATAAAATAAATACTCGTGGTTATTCCAGTCGAGACCAGCCGGACAAAGCAGGGCTCCAGTGCGGTCATGGTTAAAGCCACGTCCGGACTTGACGTTGCGGGGAATGTGCGGGATAAGTGATTGACCTTTCGGAGTGATCCAATCGATGATTGGACCTTTCATCCCTTTCGTATCGTCAGCACGGGCGCCGTTGGCACCTTTTTGGATCTGTGGGGATCAACACCGGGCATGCCATCAGTAACGACAAGACGCACCAGGTCTGCGACCGCGATCACCTCGTCCTCCGAGGAGTCCATGAGTCGGGACTCTAACCCCGGAACCGTTCGAAGAAGCTCACGAAAAACAGCGAATTCTTTCCTTTCGCTGCCGGTGGATCAACGATCGTCAAATACTGGAAGTTACGAACAACGTACGCGACTGTCAAGGACTCTTCTGAAAGATCCTCGGCCATTGACTGAATCCCGTTCACCATGAGGGTCTGTACATTGCAAAATGCATGAACAGCCCGGCCGAAGTGACGGCCATGATGGACTAGTGGATCTTGGGTCGTCCTGTGGCAAATATAAACGTATCAACGATTAGCTGAGACAGAAAACTTACGGTTTCTTCCTTGGACCCAATTGTAAAGCGCTTGACGCCACACGCTTCCTGCTGCCAGTGGATGTAGGCTCATCATCGTGTGAAGTAGCGCTGGTATTTGCAGACATAGAAACGGGTGAGATGAACTTCGGGCAAGCTGCGAGTCGACGGTAATCCGCACAACGAACCTCTTATATACTCCTTCGCCTAGATCACAAACCTATCGCGCTCGACGGTTTGCACTGTTGTACGAGGTGAGAAAATTTACGCCGTGGTGGCGGGATGGTCGAGAGGCACGTTCTGCGAGAGTAGTGAGTGGGAAAATGCTGTTACATAGTATGCAGTGCTAAGGAATTTTCCCATCACTAGTGCATTGTAAGCTCCCGCCACCAAATGAGTTGAAATAACATTGACTCCTTCATTGAAGCTTCCGAATTCGAACTCGGACGGTGTACTTCGGCTAGGCGACTCCGGGAAACGAGGTGCGTAGCAGGCAGTGGACTTCGGCGATCAGCGACGGCATTCGAGGACTCTTTCGCTGATCCGGGATGCTGAGCGGCTCAGCCTCTTCAACTCGCCCGTATTTCCTGTCACCACTAAGTTTCGGCAATGGTAGCGCCGACAAATATGTCTTTGCAAACTAGCGACAAAGCTGAACATGCAAACTTATGAAAGGAAATTCTGAGAACCCAGGGTGCGCTGGTCGGCTCACCAATATTTCCCATCACTTAGATCGCTCTGTCGCTAACTTCTGGATTTAGCCTAGAAGGCCATCATAGTGACCCGATGGTGTTGAGCAGATCAACGTCGTAGTACGACGTATGGAGATCGGCATCATTTAAATACATATCGTGTTGTTCACTACCTGCAAGCCTGATCTCTATGGCATCTTCAGAAGGCAGACTCCGTGTTAGACGGATGTTACCTTCGTGCCAACATGATTACTGACTGACTTTGACACATTGACAGCTCCCGCAAGTCTGCCACTAACTCAGGTTGCTGCTGCGTGCGACCTGGACAAACTTCATTCACGGCACACGAGTTCAGGTTAGTAATGACTTGCACCCCGTGCATACAGCTCTGAGGCCCGTCTGATTGGTAACAAGTTTAGTTGTTGAGCAGCAACTCAAACTCCTCGGAGAACGTCCCCGCCTTGAATCTGACTCTGGCCTTGCTGACGGCTATTCGAAGAGATCAGCAGACTCGGAGGACCTGAAACGGTTGCTGTCTGCTCTCATTCAAGAAATACGGTCGATGAAGATTCAGCCAGGACAGATGTTAGGCGACCAGGTTGCGAATCCAAGTCGGCAGTTGGGTGTTGGTCGTGTCGGCGCTGTCAAAGTTGCCTGTTGTAGCATATGTCAGCGTTACAATCATTAATGGGCCCAGGCTGAGCGTACCGGCACTGCCGCACGGAAGGCGCCAATTTTAAGGGCTGTAGTCGACAGCCAGTTCTCACCTTGCTTCATATTAGTCGACTGTTCCCTTGACTTGACTTGACTTGACTGCTAATCTAATTCTCTCTGAACTTCGAATATTTCGAGTTGGGAAGCGATACAAAACACAACAGAATATCTAATGCTTATGGTAAAGTTCGTGATAACACAACAACCGCGACACAGCTATCGGACCAACACTATCGAACTTCAATAACTGGCGTATCATCAATACGTGACCGGACTGACCCTTTGAAATTCATCCCCGGGTGGAAACCGAAGCAGCTTAGATGGCCTGGGTTCCATCTTTATCTCCAGGGCAACCCCCACGAACAGACTTGAAGGAAGAAGGGTAACCAGGAGGTATGGGTTGTAATAAATAAGACGAGAACGGATGGACATCGGCACGACCTATTGTTAAAAGATACGAATCTTCCGGAACAGATGGATCCAATGCAGATAAGCATTGTCTGTGAGCATCTTCGATAGCCTGCCTGGGCATGTATTTTGCGACCACTTCCTCTATCTGCTCCAGCGATTGCTGAGCCTGTAGCATATTCTCCATGGCGGTTTTCTTCGCCTTCAACGCGGCATACCAGAGGTAAGCATTTCGATCGGCCTCGCGAAAAGCTAGTGATAAATTCTCAGGGCCCTAATTGAAATGTCTCGCATAAGTACGTATTTGCGAACCAAGCTTGAACGACTACCTCGGGCGTAACGGTGGGGCTGCTTGTCTTAGTGTTCTGGGTATCGGGCATCTGACCTGCTCCTCCTACTGAGGAATCGGTCGATGATGATGCTGAAGAGCAGGGGGATGGGGGGGTGCTGGGCAAAAAACGATGAGACCTGATGTCGTCGGCAAACGACTCTGACTCGGAGTCCCCAGGTTTGCCTGAAATATTGATGGTTAACGAGCGAGGGGAAACTGAGCCGACAGCATAAAATCGTTCGACGATATCCATGGGAGGAGGTGGTCGTTAATACACAGGACTGCAGTCTGCCGGGCTCAGCGTTTGGACTGCCAGTGTGAGTGTGAGAGCTTGAATCAGTGGGAGGTCAAGTTACCCCATTCCTTCTTGTACATACATGTTAACGTACCTTAAAAAAAAAACTCAGCAAACATTGGAGCAACACTGATAGAAGTTTGAAATGAGGTATTCATGCAAGTGATACTTGACAGAGGAGTACATTAGTATTTGCCTGTAACTTGTGCCACGGTACACCGTAGTAGTACTACTAGTAGTACACGTGTCCGAGTCTAGAACAAGGCTATTAAATAAATAAATAAATAAATAAACAAAGGATCTTTCCCAACTTGCACGAAGTGGAAAGCGATGGGAATAGATTAGCTAATAGTGCTGCGGGGTCGAGAGCAAGCCAAAATCACGTGCACAATCACAGATCTGCGATCTGAGTCTGTTCGAGCACAACATTTTCTGGTCAACGCAATGATAAACCATTGGTCTACTGGTTCACCAGAGGGAACCGACATGAAGACGAAAGTTAGACAAACGAAGCAAAAGGAAATTTGGGCAACAGCCTCTCAACCGTGACCGGAACATATGCAACAGGTCCCAGCCCATCTCATCTAAAATTCGGCATGATAGACTGGTCTCCCGCCCAGAAGATCATGATAAGCTGCAAGAATGGGTGACTTAAATGCAATGCAGGCATGCTTAATCGAAACGACGTTTACCTCGACCAGATGACACAGAGTCAAGACATGTAAAAATAAAGAAGACTCGTCGGTGGATCCAATCGCAACCAGAAGCCTACATTTGAAGAAATCCGAACACATAAATCCATCGAGTAAGTAACCTTGTTAAAGCACGGTAGCCTTCTGTCAATATGTATTCGGATGCAATCTTACCCACCGTGGTGCCTATCACTGTGAGAAATGGGGCAACCTGATGGATGCGATGGGCAAGACTGATGCTAACAGAAGGCCGAGAGAGTAGAAGAGTCACAGAAGGGAACGTATGGGCGCGAAGAACGAACGTGTTCGGAGTTCGACCGTGACATTCCCCTCTTCTTGCGATCGGGCCGACCTGTCGAATGCAGGATTTCAACACCGGTAACATTTGTGCCTCTCACCTCCCTGCTCCGATCCATCCCTCTGCTCCAATCTATCGGACAAGGTAAACACGAGCATTCTCAAACCCCCGACACCATCCTTCTTGATCCAACTACCCCACTCCTACTTAATGTTGGCGTTCACAAGTCGACTTGACAAGATCGCAGGTGTGTGATATTGTTTGCCAGAAGTGTAGCGGGCGTGATATTGATGATGAAATTACACCTAAAACGTCTGAAGGAGATGACCGGGGGTACTCACACAGGCGGACGGGGATGCTGGAACAGCGATAGGCAAGTCAGAGCAAGCATCACTGACGCCTTCGTCCTTGTTTCATAGTCAGGCCAAGACTGTTCCGGGTCGCTAGCGTGATGGCAAGTAAGGATGCTCTATGCATCGCTAAACCGTGACGTAGGCGATGGCATGGGATCCTAAGCATGTCGGTTTCAGTCTCTGTAAAGCACCTGTTCCAACACTCGCGCACTTACGGGGCGAGGAGTAGAGTTTGACGAAGGGGTAGTCTGGAGGCTTGTTGTGATGCAAGAACACCAGGTCGCTGGTGAAAACGGGCTAAGGATGCGCGGATGGGAGGATCGGCCACTTGACCATGCCTTTGCGCGGTCCTCTAATGCGCTGCGAGAGATTGAATGAGATGGACTGATATCCAGAACGTGACCGCTTAACTTCGAGGATGATGTCGATGTCCGGCAAGCGCAGAGCGCCCTGAGGATGCATATATATATCCTTTTCGCCACTCGCATCAGACTCTGATTGAGAGCCGTCGCCATGTATTCCTGTTACCGAGACCAACGTACACAGCGAAATGTTGAATGAGAAACCATGCTCCCATAATACACAAAAGAGGGACTCGGTCTTCATTAAAAAAAACCTTCGCATTTGCAGTGTTCATCATTACGCGACGGAGTTGGTGTGGTGAGGTCACAGACATGGAACCAGTGTGTATACGACTCCGCGGGGCTTCGCGTATCGTGTGGGCGCGCCGAACAGACCGCAAATTGGGCCAGCGACCTACTGAAACATTTAGTGGAACTGTACGCCAGATGGTATTAGACTTACAAGAAAAGGCGATCCATATTACTGGTAGCATGATCGCTCAATGGTTCGTACATGACGACAGGGAAACCGCCGTGATTATAGTCTAATGAATACCAAAAACTTGCTTTGGGATGGACAAAGGAAGCGGTGTCGACAGGGAATACATCGCCGCAGCCTGAAGACGACTCACAATCACACCCACGGTTGGCACCTTGTTGATCCGGTCGAGTCTCCCAGATGTCGTTGGGACGAGCGACAATGAACTTGATGGCGACACGAAGTCTCCTGCTCGATACATGACTCAGCTCGCCCGTGAATAAGCAACCAGTGCGCAGCAAGGGATCGAGTGGACCCTGCTGGACAACCTGGCCATGAACTAAATGGAATGGAAAGACGTACAGAGCTACAGAAGAAGTCAGGTGCCTGACAGCTGGTTCAATTGTTCACGCCGATGCGCCCATAGGCCGAAGGAATAAGGGATGCAACAGAGAAATATGGACTTCCCGTCTGGTGAATTTGGTGCCATCGCGTTCCTGCCTCTCCAAGGAGGCACTTGGGGGAGTTAGACAACCAAGGATGAGTGGAGGGAGAGGGAGGGCGTTGCAGAGGGCGAGACGGAGAGGAGGTTTGCTTCGAACGCCGTGCGTAGTGTGGCAACGTCTTGGGATGATGAAAGGCAGTTGTCAAGACCTGCCTGGTACAACACGATGAGAAAGGGCATGAAAAAAGTAAGAATAAAAATAAAAACACACTGAGCATATTTCAAGCCAGTTCCTGTCGAAATTGTTTTCGGTGAGTGTTAAGAGGAGGAAGATTTGAGCCTGGACTCGTTGTGTTGGAGAAGCTTGCCAACTGACATGACGGCGAGAGCGGGGCTTGGCATACAAGTGGGTTACTGAGAACATGGCCAAGTGCGGTTGAATACAGCACATTCGGGCGCTGACTTGACTGGAAAGAGACCTGCGCAGTGCTAACGACGGAGACACGGTGCCAATAATAGCCGTGACGCAGGATGGGCGGGAAATCGTGTTCAACGCTGAGGAGTGCACGGGATGTAGAGGGGATTCGCGTAGTAAATGCTGTTGGGCCAGTGCCGCATGGCGTGCACGTTCAATGACGCAGAGGCTGACGACTAGCATTCGTTGGAATCCTGACAAGGTCATTGGGAACACACAACTCGGAATGACACGCTCTCCAATGGACCAACCAAAACACCAGCGAGATAGAAAGAAGGTGACGCAGTCGCGACAGATTGGCAGACTAACATGTGGAGTTTTTATTTTTATTTTCGGATAGCTCATTGTTGGAAACACGAATAGGCTAGTACATAAAACCGTTTCGGGAAATTCTTGCCCAAGCCGCCAAACAAATTCAAAGATTCAAAAAATTCGAAATGGCTCTCGTTGAGGCCTTGCACTGCATCGGCGTGCTCTGGTAGAAGGGCTTCCCCCCCATAGTCACAATATGCCACGAATTTGTCACAGTCCGAGTCGGTGAGAGGGACTCAGCAAAGAGTCCATGGCGTGATGCTATCAGGAAGTGGGTATCGATTTCATAGAAAGCGTTGCCCACGAACATACCAGAGGGCTGCTGGGGCGATGTGATGCCTGGCTTGTGTTGTAGTCGGCTTGCCGTACTAGGCAGGGTGACGTACATCGACGACGCAGTCGACGTCCAGTCTGTCCGTGCGTCCTGCGTGTCAAAGTTGTCAAGTTGGACGGTGTTTATCGTGGAGAAAATAAACGCCTCGTGATGCAGATGAGTGCGGAAGCCACCTAGATTAGGGTAGAATAGATCGGGAAGTGGAGCGCTGAAACAAACCCGCCTCTTCATCCCAGCAGAAGTGTATAATGTGGCACGTTCGTACTCAACACTGGGACCAGGACCCTGTTTGATATATCACCCCCGCTCATACACGTGTTCATGCTACCAGCACTGGACCACTGGTACATTAACCACCTCAAATCGTCGTCGTTCGTGCCGACAGCTAGCACCTTCTTCACCTATTGCAGACAGATGTAATGAATGTGCACGTCGATAGTTCTGTAACGATCAATTTATCCTCTGCGGTGACTTCCGTCGACGAGCCGATGATCAAATTTGGATCGACCATTTTGCCAATACCTACGTTGGTTCCAGATTTAACGCCAATGTCTCCCTACGCCATCATCAGAAAATGGAGGCCACATGCAAACGTCTGATTACCTAGTATATACCTGTCCAGTCGACGATCACAGCGTTCGTGATGACCAGGTCAAGTGCCTCCGACCATCGTGGATGGTCTGGGAATCAGTCGCGGGAGGCGGAAGTTGTGCTCCGGAAAAGAGCCCTATAGTTCTGGATTCCACTCCACCCGACTTCCTTCCGTAATCCCACTACCATGTCTCCCGAACCCCGCTTGACGATATCTCCGACCGCCCACTTCAGTCCAAGTCGAAAGAGCAGCTAATACTAGCTGGTATTTCGCAGTCTGGCCCGTTGGCCCGTTGTCCTTGTCGACTCGGATGGGTGAACTAAATTAGTCTCGAATGTTCCCGAGATACCGAGGAGGATGTTGACCATCGGGCCGCCGAAGCAGGCTGAGAAGCCCATCGTGGAGGCAAAGACATGTAGGGAGCGCCGACGTTGGTGAGATGAGACAAAGCGAACTTACGGCGACTAGATCGGTGAGCGAGTTGTCGACGGCAAAGATGGTGAGACCGCGATGACTCGAATGGCGTCCGAGAGTCCAAAGATGAATCCGAACGTCTGGTAAAGCATACTCGATACGGAGACCTTGTAAGTCCGTTACCTGGAGAACATTGACGACTTCGTCTGCGATCGCCATGATCTACACGACGGCGACGAGAAAACCCATGGAAAATCTCGCCATCTGGAAAGCAGGGTGTGACCCCCATCTGGCGAAGGCGAGCACCAGCAATGCAAGCAAGAACCCCCTAGGGCCATTCCCACAAATAGCCACTTTACGTGACTGGTCCTGCCTTGACGCCGAGTTCAACAGAGATGCATTCGTGACAAAACGAAACCAACGCACCGAACAATGTGGTGACACAGAACAGCGGTCCAACAATACATTGGACGGCGGTCAACCACTTATTGAACTGGATCTCGCGAAGTTCTTCCTGCACTTCATGTCCGGCAATCAATGCCCTCTCAACCCCTCCTTCCTCGAATTCGGACAGACGCGTCTCGTGTCCGTATATCTTTTCCTCGTGAGAACCATGGCTACCAACTGCAAGAAGCGAAACGATCTTCCCTATCAGGGTCTTGGATTTGAAGTGGTGCAACGACGGAAACAGGATGCGCCACGTCCGCACAAGAACGTACCATAGACCCCTAGGTGGCGCTGGAGGATTCTCTTCCTCAACCTCTTCGGATAATGGTAACATCTCGTGCGGAGACGCAGGCGTCTGTGAAGTCGAGGGTATCATAGGTAGTGAAAGCGGTGTACATGTGTTGTCCTCGGCGTGCCCGCCCCATCAGTCTGCTTCCTCGTGTGCAGGCTCCTCTGGAATAGTGCTGCGGAACAATTTTGGAGAGCGATCGTTCAAGGGAACACTCATCGCCCGACCCCATTCGTCAGAGTCAGACGGTGGAGGGTGCAGTGAAACAGAATTGGAGCGGCTCCGACGGCGATGGGGGTGGTAATGGCTGCCTGCATAAGGTGACACGGGGGAATCGAACATATTGAGGGATGGACTGGTAGCCTGGCTTTGGAGAGACGCGACGACTTGTCGGAATTCTATGGCACCCACGAGAGAGAAGGAAGGCATCTGGGCAAGGTGAGACGGAGAACTAATTGGGGAGGGAGTGCGTGAAATAGGAACAGGAGGAAGTGTTGTTTGCACGCGAGGTATGGTAGGTGCGGATCTGGATCTGGCATGCGCAGGTATTTGGGACAAAAGCGGCACTATGAGACTAGCTTCAGTGGCGGAGATTCTTTGGGGGAGGAAAAGTGAGCATGACGACATGTCGAGGTTAAAAGGACTTTACCGTCAAAGTATGGTTGCAGATGGGTGTCGTCCGAGAATTCGGCGCCCAGGGTGGCTTCGATGCGACGCAATTTCTCTCTGCGGCTTACCCAATGACGACCGTAAGAGCACAGAAGACGTACAAGACAAAGAGACTTTGAGGGAGAGGAGGTGTGGGGAAGCATGCCTGCGAGGATGGCTTGGCCCTTTGGGGATGCGGATGCAAGCGCTCGAGTGAGGGACGAAGGCTGAGCATTGTGAAGAGCGATGCGGGACAGGTCTGCCACGGGCACGTTTGGGATTGGGATTGGGTTGGTGGCCGAGTGGAGCTGGGAAAAGCAAGGTGAGTTGAATGAGGGAGGGAGGATGAAGGAAAGAGGTACCTCGACCCAAGACTCCAGCTTTGCGCGGAACTGTGCTCGTCGTTTGTCTGTATCAGCGGTCCACCTTGCGACGGCGGCCATGCCATCAGTCATGCCCTTGTCAATGTCCATCTCGACCTCGATGCCGATGCCGTACGCAGGGACGCGTTTCCTTGCAGACTTGAGGTATGAGAGGTGGGGGTGATGACGAAGCCCATCGCGCCACGAATCCAATCCTTTGGGGGCGGGGGAGACGAGGAGACGAGGAACGGGTTTGGGTCGTCCTGGGGGCGGGGGAGAATGAGCGGGGAGGGAGGTGGAGTCCCATTCCCAGAGCCAGCAGAGACGGGAGAGGTCGTCCTGGTCGAAGCGGGTTGGGAGGCCGGAGCAGGTGGCGAGGGAGGGATTGTTTAGGACGTTGCGGACGATGCCCGTGTGCTCTGAAGGGGAGGCGGCGGCGGTCGCGAGTGCATGTGAGAGGGCACGTTGGAGGGCGGAGTGCACAGCGTCGAGACGGGCGAGGAGAGGCGGGAGAGGGCGGGAAGACGCGACTCTTTGTCTCTTTTTGGGTGAGTCGCCGGATGGGCCGTGGGATATTCCTCTCGCGAATCCCGCGCAAACGAGACGTAGACAATGCTCGTTGAAGTTGATGCCGCGAGCGTTGGAACAGGGAGTATAAAGCAGTAGTAATTCCTCATAGTTGTCAATCTACTCCGTTCCTCCATCTGAATCGAACACGGCGGGACTCCTCGCCTTGACGTGAATCTTTCACTTGTCACTGCCACCCCGCCCTGTCACAATTCGTCAAGCTGGATCTGCTAACACGTCCATGCCTACTTAACAAGGAGCGATGTTCGGGGGAAAGGCGCAGGCGCCGTCCACGAAGCAGCGGGTGAGTGCGAGAAGGTCATCGCTGTCCACCGTTGGAAGTGGATGCCAAGGCGGTGCCGGACGCGGAGGTAGATGTAGATGTAAAGGAAGCGAGCCTCGAGCAAAGTCGTGGCCCATCAAAGAGCGGGTCAGCAACGTCGGAGATAATTGTGCGAGGGTAAAGGACTGGCCCGGGATTACGGAAGACAGCGTCCACGCGTAAATCGTTAATACTTGCTTATCGTACTAGTCTCGCGTCACTCGGAAAACTTGAACGATTTTCCCCACCCGGGCTCCGGGTCAGTTGTATCCATCATTCAAGTACCTAGTATGCTCGGATCATGGCATCGTTCCTTCCCCCCCACTTACTAGCGAACTAAGCCCGGCATGCATCAATAGGGCATGACCTGCAATGACCCGGGTCGGCCTGCGAAAGGCGGAGAGGGCCCGCGAGAAAGAAGGATGGAATGGTGATCATGAGGCTGTAGCACCTTCGGGGTAAAACAATACATACCACATTCACAAGAAAAAATACTCTCTTGCCACTGCCTGACGATCAATTAGGCAGAACAACTCCTAGTTGAAGGGAAGAAACATTAATAGTGAAATAACTTTGAAAATTGCAATCAAGTTACTTGAAAAAATGACAGCCGTGAACCATGCACAAAAACTAGCATCCACACACTCTCGCTCACTAGATCACGCATCAAACTTTCATGCAATTGCGTGCGGCTGGCCGGCGAACCCGACGAATCTGAGCGCACTCTTCGGAGTGGTGAGACGCTCCCGAGGAACAGGTAAGTTGTAGGCTGATCTGAATCTCTTCGTGCATCTGTTTGGCAGTGAGTATATGGATACTTCGATGCGTCTTTTGAGGAGTCGCCTTGCGACCACGGGACTTGTCGTAGGGGCGGAAGAAATGTCCATTCGGACGCGCAGTGGCACTGCAAGCAATGATAAATGAATACGAGCAATGCCAAGAATATTGATGACTGCGGACTTACGTCCTCCTTTTCCACTCACAAGATTATCTTGAGTGTATGGTCAACCATGACAATGCTCCGTTTGCTTCGGTTCGACTCGGAGGGACGCAGAATAGAACAGGAATCGGGTACTTCCAATTCATAGCAAATCGTCCATGGACACAGTCCTTTGAAAGAATATGCTACTTCGTGACCCTGCTTGTGTATAGTAATACTCTATTCTATCTTAGAAATCACGGGTATTAGCAAAGCTCACCTGTTCTGTTACAAAGTTTGCTCACCGTCAAATTACCACATGTTACTGTGCGTTTTGGATTTTGTTAAGGAGGTGATTGTAAGTTGAAACGGCAGCTTCCCGCCAACAGGGACATCGCGCCCTGCCGCTTGGACATGGTATCCACGATCAGCCTGGGCAGTTGACAGCGAGTCGTTTGGGAACATGAAGAATATGCGTTCCTGCACTACAAATTGGGTCTATAGTCACGAGGGAGGGTATGCCAGAGACGGACCTTCAGGAACCAGGACCCAACCGTCACCGACCACGGCCCTACCGTCGGCCAAAGAAAGTTTGTGCCTTCGATCTGAGGTAGAGCCTGTCTCGCTCCATGAGTGCCAACTTGCGCTTTGGCTTCCCATTCATTACATAATGATCGTCCGCGTTTCTCCTGTCATCTGGTCGTATCGGACATTTAGATCCAGCTCGAGGTGACCGAGATCCAACGTGGTCCTTGGCCGTCTCAAAGACGTAGACAACCGTTTTCCAAACGAAAAGCGCGAGATTAGATCTGCCCCGATGGCCGCGTGTTGAGCTGCGCAATGAAAAACCGGAAGCAATACGGGATACTAACGTATGATACTCGACGTTATAGGGATCTATTGCAGAGGTGGTATCTTTCATCGACAACTTGATTTCTTCAATTCTTGACGAGAGTCGTAATGAACATTCGGGGATAGAACGTAAGAACCTAAGGTACTTGATCAGAAATCAGGCTATTCTCGATTGAACTGATGGATAAATCACCTACTGAGATTCGGAAATTCGTAAGCTGGAAGCGACAGACAGATTTCTGCCCACGAGAGAATCAAGTCAATGAAGGAATGCTGAACGGCTGGGATATGGTGGGGCAGAGTCAAATGGTATTCTATCCAGTCAATTCCTAGAATGCACCATTTCCTCTTCACCCTCCTTGCCCGGATGGCTGCTCACATCCGCAAACGCGATCCCAGAGAGGCATCCTATCCAGCAACGTTCCCAGAACGCGAAGAGATGCCAAATACATCATCAATCCCTTCCAACCGACTACGGCTTCTTGTCGAACAACGCACGCATGTTGATCACAAGTCGGGGAACGATGGGTGCACAGTGAAAGAGGTCGAGGATGAGGTACCAGACAGGGACCAATGGGTCATCCAGCTTTAATATCACTGCGGAGATAGTATCAAGCAAATTTCTGTGTCGTGGAACAAAACTCTATCAGCGGTGCCAAGTTAGATTGCAAAAACAGAGACAACTAGCATGAGCACATGAACGACATACAAAAAGAGATAAGCAACACCCTCCTTGACGATCAAGGACGTGTATTAGTTGGCTTGGTAGAAATGGAGTTAGTAATCATAATACGGTTCGCAAAGAGCCATACGGGTATAGGTAAGGTTACACTGTAGTCTTGACTTTGCACGAAAAGTACCCGACCCCCTACCGCCTCACGCGCATCGTCTTGTCGATTCAGATGGGCATGTCGACATTACGTTTGCTCCCCGCGGAGTTTGTAGAAGAGGGAATGGGCTGACACTGTCGACGTCAGATCCACAGTCTGAAACAGACGGCGAAGGCCAAGGCCTTGCGTAATGTTGGGATGACGATGGTGGTGAGCCAGAAAAAGATGTGAAAGGGATATAAGGGATCGCTGGGAATGAAAATGCAAAGTTCACCAGAAACGACGATGTCGCTCCGGGTTCAGGTTCTTCCGGAAGGGGAGAAGGGATAGCCGAAGCACGAAAGGGAGAGGAAGACAGTACCGAGATCTGGGAAGAAGCATGAGTCGCCTGGACTTGCCGTAGTACCTTATGCCACGGTGCTCTTCCATGTCGCATGATATTTTCCGTTTGACCGCTTCGTGCGCGACGTCCTCCCTGGCTTACTTGTCCCCGGCCACTACGCGCGCACATGCTCGCCCGATCTGACCCAGTAACGAGAGGACCCGATGCCTGCGCTCATTTAATTATCCCGCTTGCGAGCACAAACCAAAATTCTCTCCCTCCGCAGCCTGTCGTACTCCAAATAACGCTGCATATCCAGAAACATAGCAGCGCTGAACCTTGTTACCCCAAAGAACGACGGTCATGTGGCAGGAGGGGTGGGACCTGGCCCTCTGAATGATCGATTTGCGGGAACTTTGGACTCGCTATGTTTGCATGCCGCGGGAGGTACGGGGAAACGAATACCACGAGTGGCGGGAGCTCGCAATCTCCCCTCTTTAGCGATCGCATCGCTACCTTGCCTCAGCAGTGTCAGAGGTATCATGGGCTTTGGAATTCAGCATGTGCCGTTCGTCTGATTTGACAATGTTGACGACTATTACTACCAGGATTCCTCCCAGGCTGGATAGCGATGCCCGCGAAGTGCTAGGAGATGACATGAAACATTAGTATCAAATAATGCAAAGGGGGAATGAGCTGACCGGTGTATGCCAGTGGTTCATTGATATGGCCGCAAAAAGACTTGGCGGTAAGGGCATATACGACGTCCTCCATAGGGACGTTTCCAGTCGCTTCAGGGGAATAAGGACACCCGCTAAGTCCGTTGGCAGAGGCATCCAACAAGCGCAATCCTAGACAGAGCGCGGTCTCATCCCGCAGGCTGACCTCCTCACAGCCTATCTGGAGTTGCTTCCTTGTGGGGTGCGCACCCTACGTGGTCCACGCATAGAAAATGGATAGGTATTCATGACCGAAACATATGCACGTGCTCGTAGTCCTTTGTCGCGGGCGGCGCGGGCCACGGTTCGAGGTGAGCAATGGATTCTGCCACTGTGGTGGTATTCGCGCGCGAGAAAGCGTCCGTCGCGGAGTGGAGGCGTCGTGGAGGTGTTGGGGAGGTATTCGGATCCCAGACTCTTCTTCAAAGCCTTCGCGGTTTCAAGTTTGGGACAAATACAGAGAATGGGGTCAGTCGGAGACAGACCTCGGCTATTCCCGCCGTTTGTGTGTGATCAACTTGGGGACAAGGGAGGGGATACATGATGGGTTAAGAGGTGGATCGTGTGCTACGCTCAGGAGCAAAGGGTGTGGACCTGACTCGGAGGTACCCATAATTTAGAGATTGACCGTGACGCAGCTGCCTTTTTCGAACGCGATGACAGCCCGAAATTGCACGAAATACTTACGAATGCTGGATCTGTCGTAGTGTAAAGTACGGTGAGTGATCTTCCCAGTGGAGATGCTGCAGACAAGTTACGTTCACCCGGACATATTCCGGTTCACGGGCAGATGATCCAACCTGGAGTTCATCGTCAATCTTGGGGAAACGATTGATGATCAGCATGAATCATAATGGCGGTGGACAAATATGAATATGAGAATGACAAAACGGAACAAAACGGAACTGCAGGATATCAATCTCCGTTCATTGGTTGAACGTATTGACGAAATCCTCGTCTTGAAGTTGTTCGACAGTCAGTAGGTTGCCGATGCATATGTAGCAACTTGCAGGAGGACGAGAAGGTTGACCAATGACTTCGGAACCGTGTTTTGTTTCCCGTGAGCGAAGAGAAGAAAAAATAAATATTGGAACTGACTATCGGCGGGGCTAAGTATAACTTGGGTAGCGCCGCGCGTCGCCGGCAGAAACTTTGTTCGTCTGGTTGAGCGTGAGCTTGAAAAGTCAAAGCATTACAGTAATGAAACTTGAAGTACATATATAATCAGACAGTAAACACACAGATGCAACGAGAGGAGGGAGACCGACCGGGTGGTTCATCCTCTATGCCGGCTAGTACTCGACGGGTGAGTTGACGAAGACCTTCTTCCCCTTTATTGCAGGTCCTGTTGAAGCGAGGCTAAATTCAAAAACAGCGCTCAAACAAAAGGGACACCAGGGCCTTACGCAGAATCGATAACCTATCGTGGCACCCTTTCGTCGTCTTTCTCGACGCTATAGCCTATGGCAGTGAGCGGGCCTACGACGTAACGAATGGTTTGGAAATGGATGCGAGTCGCTCGTGATGGAAGGAGAGCAGTGCCAGTGACACCTGAGATCTGAGAGTGACTCAGAGGGAAGGCGGGCGACTGAAATGATGTGATCGTCAAGGACTCCGGCACATTTCGAATTCACATTGTGATTCCCACGGCCCGCGGGCACACGGAATCCCCGACTCCTAAGAGGAGGGTTTTGTCAGACGCAAATACGCCATTTTGTGCAAAATGGCGTAGCACTCCGACCCGAATCCGATCCGAGTTTGAATATAATCTGAGTTCGAAAAATCGCTCTTCTT
>JBBPPA010000560.1:0-19912 GCA_038091735.1 Leccinum pellstonianum | reverse complement strand
GAGGAAGAGGACGGGGAGGGCGAGGATGACGAAGAAGAGCTGGCGCGGATGTCTGGGTGAGGGCATTCTGGACGGTAGACTTGACGTGCAAAGTTACTGAAATTACTGAAATTACTAAATTCATGTCTATTGCCAAGTGCTTCACGTTTATTCCCACACCTGGCGTCATTGCTTGGCACCCTCACTCCGAGGGACAGCCCTGGTGGCGTTTTCCGATCCAGAACTCGAGGAATTCACTGCCAGTGGTAAACACTTACCCTATCAAGTTTGAATGTTGAACTTGAATGAACCTATCGCGCCCGACATCTGTTGAACGTTAGAAGCCCTGAGTGGTGGGGCTCCGACTCGGAGCGGAACACAGATGAATGACAGAAGTCAAAAGCTCTTCTATCCACATCTATCAGAAATTCGGGGTGCGTTCTCTCGCCTTTGCTGTAAAATCTCGTACGATAATCAGATTAACCAGCTCGTTGGTACAGTATGTATGTAACGAACTTCGCTTGTCGGAATAACCATCCTCCGGAGAAAAGAAGAGAAGAGAGAAAAAGGTGGCATGCGGACCGGGCACGCTTCGGACAAACGTACGTTCAACGTGTTTACACTGACAGGGTGGCTGGCGTTCAAGCTTTCAAGCTTCGGTTGACACGTCTGTCCGTCGGTGTTGCGCCCGGCATCCCCTCCCCCGAGTCTCCGTCGGCAAGTCCTTGGGGTAGGAAGGATAATTGTTCCCCCCAAGCTCTTCTATTTGATCATCTTTTTGATACAACGTCCGGTATCTCGAACAGTGCCTGCCGCCCGTTGGCCGCCCGCTACGAATAGCTCGCCAGGTATGTAATCCACATCAAATTCTTAGCAAGTAAATGAAAATGAATGATACCGACTCAGGTACTCAGGTCAGTGGCCACTGGCATGGGATCCACACTCTCGTAAAGGCGTCCCTCCCTTGCGGTTTTATCGGTGGCAATTTCACTGAATGAGCAAATTTCAGTCAGGTTTTACATACGTACGTGAATGTCAGTCATGCTGAGCCAGTCTGATCAGAGTCTAGGCTACTTGAAGGGTCCAACTCGGGGTCGGTTTGAACCTCGTGTGTTGGCCATAGCGATATCATCAAGGAACAGGAACAGGCACATGCCAAGTAGCGTCGGTCTCTTTTTCTTCCGACTCTTCAGAGGTTTTGAAAGCCCTGATTCGCCGGGAGCGAAAAGATGAAAAAGGTCAAGTTGCAGCTCGAAGGTTCTTATCAGCGTACGTACGTATGTACCACCAGGCGCCCCTTACATACAATATCCGGTGCAATACCATCATGCCGGGATATACCTTGCGTCCGTATGTACACTTCGAATCGACTCGGAAGCGTCGATGCGCCACCACGCGCATCGGCGCAACTGTATTGCTGAAACAAGATACATAACCTCGAATAATAAAAAGAGAGAAAGAGAGACGCAATGTGTCAATCAACCTTCCAGCTCCGCGAGCGCAACCTCGTTCAACGCCTCCGCCTCCGCCATGATCTTCTCCTCCAACACCGCCACTCTGGACGCCGCATCCCGCCTGTCCCGATCCAGCTCCGCATACCTCTCCTGCAACAACCGCTCCCTCCGCTGCAGAATTTCCACTTCCTCCTTGAGCGTCTCCACCCGCCGGGGTCCTGCTGCGCTCTCGTTGGAAGCCAACCGCGAGAAACTATCATAGTCGACCTTGTTCTGTGCGAACTCGTCAAATGCCTCGCTGACCCGCTTGGCCAGCGCCTTGTTTCGCACTTGGTACCCTCCGAGCACGATACCCAGCTTCTTCTCAAGCTTGCTTGCCTTGCTCGCCTCCTTGGACATCCGTTCTCGGCACTCCTCCAAGAGCGCCGTGTAGCCCGCGACGCGTTCGTCGAGCGAGAGCGACTCAGGATCTACCCATTGTTGCTTGTTATTGTCGAACGCGAGCCGTTGTCGGACGTGTCCCCAAGAGATGGTCTCGTCCAGCTCTTCGTTGCTCGTGAGCGTGATCAGCCCTTCTTTGAGCTGGGCCTCGGTAGCGTCGGGGAATCCGATCGCCGTCGCGAGTTCGAGGTGAATCTGAGACTTGGCTTGTTCAACGTCGTCGTCATCGGGCATCTCGTAGATCGAAACCGTACCGCCAGGTAGGTTGGTACCAGGGAGCGGATGCGCGATGGAGTCGTGGAGCAACAGGCTCGCCAGTTCTGCGTGGATCAAGTTGCGCGCGTCCTTGAACTCATCGTCGTCCTCGTCGAGGGTGAGGTCCTGCATGAGCTGTGCGACATCGACACGTGCCGGTCGAGGCAGACTGAGCTGTACAGCCTTTGACCGTCTTGCAAGAATCCGACGCTCTTCTTCCTCTCGTATTCGTTTGAGCCTCGCATCCCGCTCTGCTGCATCCTCTTCCAACATCAGATCGGTCGTCTCATCTTCTTCGTCCTCCGGAACCAGTAGTTCGAAATTGTTCTCCGGTTTCGGTAGACTGATAAACCCGACTTTCAGCGCCCGTTTGGCAGAATCGGCGCGAAGTCGTTGTTCTCGTGGCGTCTCGCCACCGGCCATCACACCCGCACCAGGATTAATGCTGAGGTTGTCACGCATTGGCGTACGGAGCGGGGTCGCGCTGACGCCATGCGGGGTAGCAAGACCGTCGAGTCCGTTATGCAGGGGTGTGGCGAGTGGATTAGGGGTGAACGCGACTTGATGGCGGGGTGTGGCACCCTCGAAACCGGTCCCACCGCCTGGTCCAACATGGAGTGGTGTGTTTTCCTCACCAAGTAGAGGGGTTTGGGCGATCGTCATGTTGCGCAGGTTTCGGGCCTCGGTCAAAACATTATCCTCTATTGGTGCCGCCACATATCAGACCATGTTTGATGCACGGATGAACAGAAGAAACTTACGTTGAGGTGCCGTACGGGGGGTTCGAGCCATCCGCGCGCCTTCTAGGCCTTCGTACTCACCAACCAGTTTCGATGTAGCTGCATTACCGTCTGCGACCAGTGCTTTGGATTTCTCCCCTCTCTGTCCAATTTTAACAATGTCCTCGAGCTCCGTCTCCCCGACTTGAGCTGAAGGCAGGACCAACTTTCGTCGGCGACCGATGCTCTCAGCGTCTTTCAGCTTCTGAATCTGGGCATCGCGGGCTGCGATGAACTTGGTTTGGTGGGGTTCGTTACCCTTGTTTTCTGCGTTACGGCGCTGTCGCTTTCTGCGTTCCCCTTCCTCGTCGTCGGGTTTCCGCTTGTTCTCGAGGCGTCGAAGTGATTGACCAACAGGTGCAGTCGTGATGCGCGCCTGCTCTTCGGAGGTATCATAGAAGCCGGGAGCAGGCTTCTTTTCAAAGGGGATATCCGCATTATACTAAACGACATGGCTGTGAACAAACAGCCAAAGAATCGTTAGAACAAGGTCACTTACATCCATACCCTTTTGTTTAGTTTTATGCCGCATGCTGCAAGGTAACACGAGTGAGTACAACTGCGAGAATGTCAGGAAACGGGAAAAGGACGAACATAATACCAGCAGCCTTTAATTCACGTTTCTTCTGGAGAACGGCTAGTCGCCGTGCCTCCTCTAGCTGACGCTCACGCGCTTTCCGCTTGGCTTTCTTGCCTTGCGTATTGGCTAAGCGGGCACGAGCCTCCGACAACATTTCCTTCTCTGCGAATAGTGAGACAAGAAGAATAGAGGGAATGACAGAAACATACCGTCTTCATCCATATCAATGGGATCCGGTCGAGCAGGCTTCGTCTCAGGGTCTGGGTCAATTTCGCCAGGTCGTAGTCGTCGAACTTCGTCTGCGCTCGGTCCTGCTTCACCCCCCGGCCCCGCTAGACCCAGTTCCTCATTTTCTTTCGCCTCTGCCTCGTCCAACAACTTTTGATATCGTTCTAAACATTGAGTCGCAGTCCGTCCAACCATGGGAGCTATCGTCCGCCATTGCGTCGGCATTAACTTGGCCAGATGAAGCAGTTTTTCATCTTCGGTCTGAAAGGGCAGAGTGTGAGATTCAGACGAGGCAAGGAGAATGAGACGTACTTTCGACCATTCCGTCTTCTTTATTGAAGGGTCCAGCCATTCGTACCACCGAGCCTTGCATTGTTTGGGCGTTTTGCGGACGAGCAAAGACGATATTCGGGCCCTACGAGCGTGTCATTTGCGAGTGTGAATGTGCACGGGAACGAGACGTACCATTGGTTCTTGCCGTATTTCGCTATGGCAGCCTTGAGGACTTCGTCCTCGGTGTTCTGTGCACACTGTGAGTAAGATCGCAACGTCGGTCTCGAGACTTGCTACGGACCTTCCAAACACCTAGAATAAGTGGTTAAAAACGAAATGAGCGCGCACAACGAGAACTGGACGCGAACCTCCTTTGATGATGATGCGAACCATGGCAGTATCGGATAATTTTGAGCAGAGCGCGACCAAGTGACGAGCAAGGGATGGACGGATTTCCTTACTGGTCATTTTTAAAACTCCGACTCGGCAGGTTTATGTGCCGTGAATAACCCCTGTCTGTATCTTCATAATGGCCCCTCTCAAAAAACACAAGCGAAAGAGAACAGACTCTGAGGCACCTCCGAAGAAGCGCAAGCGTACTGAACAGCCCGTCTACGTGATACCCGACGTAGAAAAGAAGTCGACCACATTCAGAGGGCGATTGGGTATGATCCCATTTTTTGTGCCGTTTCATCACTCGATTCGTTCAACGTTTTTACAGGCTATGCCTGTTTGAATACTGTGCTGCGGAACAAGAAACCCAGTAAAGAGGTCATCTTTTGTTCCAGGACGTGTCGGTCAGTCTTTTCATTTCAGGATAAAAATCCGGTCTCTGATCCGAAGCGTTAGCATCAACAGCATCAAGAATAATGGGATCGATTGGCTCAAGGATATCGGTAGACGGAATACCGAAGACTTGCTCAAGCTCATCGAGTGGAATGAAGAAAATGCGGGTGCCTTTTCCATCTTATGCATCATCCTCGCTGACGACAATTGCAGAATATCCGTTTCATGAGAATGTGAGTTTGCACTTATCTGACTGTCGACACTCTGAATTAGCTCTAGCTCTTCAGAGTTGTTTCCTTACGCTTCGCACGAAATCTATGGCTATTCTCTTGACTATTGCGCGGAACTCCTTGCTAGCGTCGGCGCCCTCGCCAAGGGGTATGGGCACCGATTAACAACGCATCCCGGTCAGTTCACCCAACTGGGTTCGCCTCGAGAGTCCGTGGTTCGCTCGAGCATCCGCGAACTCGAGTACCATGCCGAGATGCTCGACCGCATGGGTGTTGATCAGGATGGAGTGATGATCATCCATGGAGGTGGTGTATATGGTGACAGGGCAGCTGCATTAGCGAGGATGAAGAACGTCATCGAAGACAAACTGTCTGAGCGCGTTCGGGCGCGGTTGGTGCTCGAGAATGATGAAGTAGCTATTTTACCATGCCGTCCCGTGTGGGATCTCTGACAGGGTTTCCACAGCTTTGTTACAACGCTGCGGACCTGCTGCCGCTCTGCACTGAGCTCGGAGTACCATTGGTCTTTGACTACCATCACGATAGACTGAATCCGTCGCCTGGTCTTCCTCCTCCAGCTATAATTGCGCAAGCAAAGGAGATCTTCAGGCGACGGGGTATCAGGCCCAAGCAGCATTACAGCGAACCTAGGGCGGGAGCCGTCAATATAATGGAGTTGCGAGCGCATTCTGACCGATGTCAAAGCCTGCCTGAAGGGCTTCCGGATGACATGGGTGGGTCACGATATACTTTAACCGGGCTCTGAGAGCTGAGTAGTTTGTGACAGATTTGATGATCGAGGCCAAGGACAAGGAACAGGCTGTCTTACAGTTGTATAGGACATACGACTTGCATCCTGTCATCCATTGTACGTTTCTTTGTACGAGGTGTATTGGCGTCTGATGAGCGTTGCGTAGCATCTCTCCGACCACCAGTCCTAGCGGAGACTAAAGAAACTCGAGGTCGCAAATCGACGCGAAAGAGGGCACGTGCAGAAGAAGAAATAGCGTAGTAACTTTGCTAGTAGTACAATGTCCGTTTGAAGTCGGCAATCTCCAGTTGACAGTTGACTTAATTAATCGCTTGTCTCCTTTGTTCTCCGTTCCAAGTTTCTTTTCTTTCTTCCACCACTTTCTAGGTGATTCTCGTTTGAAAAGTTTTCATGGGAACACACTAATGAAATGGGCGTCTTTTAAATTTTCACAGTCACTGCATCTTTCCCACCAACCACCATCATATCATGCCACCCGAGTCCATGTTTGGTCGCCCCTCGCAACACTTGCTTCCTTCCAGCACCGAAGATGACCGGGACAACCATACAGCAGCCCCTGTACCACAAGCCCCGCAATTTTCGTCACTAAGTTTCAATTCAATAGGGAAAATGCCCCAGTTGCTCAGTCGTATCTCTCAGCCACAGCCAGATCATGTCGATTATCGCTCCCCTACACCGTCGCCCGCATCCACCCCTACCCTTGCTTTCACCAATAGTGTTGTCCAATCCAATCCATCATCACGACCCACCCTTTTTCAGCAGTTAGCTGGCAACGATTACAACCCCTCAGTGACTGGAACCTCGGGATGGCAGGCGCCCACTGGCCAATCCAACGTCACTTTGGCATCACGCATCCAGATGAGCACTAGTCCCCCTATAGATAACGCCAACACTGCGCCTTCTGGATATATGCGACCTGTGTTGCGCGTAAACACCGTACGGCGCCCTATCGAAGACACCAGTCTCATTCCACCTGTCGAAGTTTTACCTCCACAATCAGAGTCGTTGCCAGACTCACCCACTTCTCTGGCTCCACCTCCAGAAAAAGCGCACGTCGTGTCTTCTGTTCCCCTAACCATGAACGGGACGACGACGACGAGGGATTCTCGGCTCCCTACGCCAACCATCTCTACAAACACCGCTTTAAAACCAGCGGAGCCTATCCCGTCCATTATGGTTGTGGATGCCGTGACTCCACAGGACCCGCAATCATCATCATCTGCAACTGCTGCCACGTCTGACTTGGTAGCCCGACAACAGCGTTTACAGTCTATTGGTGCGACACTTGCCAATCACGCTTCTCCACTCCTCCCTCCATCGACTCTCTCTCTGTCACCTGGGATACAGGGGAATGACGACATCGCTCTCAGTCAACCCATCCGGTCTCAAAATGCTTCCCCCTTGATAGCTCCCCACAATTCTGATGAGACGGGGTCGAGTACTGGTGACATCCCAATGGACATCAACGCTTTGTCTACCGCTTCCCCCTCCCTCGCGAACCTCATCCACGAACGCGAGGTTCAACGCAGAATCATCGTTGGCAACTTTCAAGACCTTAACACTGCACTCGACACCTTGCATCGTATACAAGTCGACAGCGAGAATGCTCTTGCACTCCAGATGCGGTCATTTGAAGAGCAACGTGTGGCGTTCGAACATGCGAAACACGCCGAGGAGATATCGTTGCAGCAACAACTCAAAGAGCTCCAGAAGAAGCGTGAGGAGTTGAACACCAGAGAAGTCTCTTTGGCTTCATTGGAGAGAGAAAGCAAGGCCAGGGAGGAAGCAAGAAAGGCTATGTTTGCGAAACGGCAAGCACAGGATGAAGAGAGGAGAGCTGCTGAGGCGAAGAGGTTTCAGGAACAAATCGCAGCTGCAGTGAAGGAACTCGAAGAACACGAGGCTTGGAAAGCAAAAGGTCTACTCGGGCAGCTCTCAAGCGAGCCCCTATCAGACGATCTGCCTACCGAACCCGTGGAGGGCATGGATGAAGGGGAAGTAGCGGCTGTCAAGTCCCGCGCTGACCTGCTTCGTGCCGTAAAACATCTCCGCCGAATGCATACAGACAAGGTGGAGAAACTGCACGAATCCAATCGCACCCTACGCAGGTTGGAGGAAGAAAGGAAACAGAGACAGTCTGAAGAAGCAGAGCGTCAGCGGATTGCGAACGAGGAACGTATCCGGGCGCAAGCGGAAATGGAACGCTCTCGCCAGGCGCAGAGCGAACTACAACGTCGGCTCGAAGCAGAGCGAAAACGTCAAGAAGATGAGGCCCAACTGTTGGCTCAGCAGCGAATCCACGCTCAAGCTCAAGCTTCGAGCCAGGCAGAAAAGACCAATGCCCAGACTTTCGAGAATCCCAACCGTCCTGAAGAAGCATCGCAACGACAGGCTACCGCAGATATGACTACTGTCCGCACAGCTCGCAATGCGAATTCTCTCTCTACAACGGCGCCACATCACCCTGTTCCATTGCCTATTATCCGCATAAGTCCGGGAGGTCCGCTGAGCACTACTACGTTGCCGTCGAAGCAGAAGGGGGATGTGCCTACCTCTAGTGTTACGCTTGCTAATTCGGTCCCGGGGGCCACTGGAGGACATTTACCCAAACCCCTGTCGCTCCCCTCTTCGCACCGTGTGTCACCCGCGACACTCCCGGTCATCCCAACCTCTATCGAAAGTGGAAACAAGTCATCCTTCCACTCCAAATTCGCATCGGAACGCAACAGTCTTGTTAATTCAGGTATCCTCTCTACTCCGGCCCCGGCCCCGGTTCCCAAACCCGCGTTTCCGCAAACACCAAAACCTAAGTCGCAATCCATCCCAAATCCCACGATCAGAGGGAATCAAGAGGTCAACATTGGACCTGTTCATGGCGTCTCACCCACTCAGCGGAATGTAAACCTTCGTCATTTGAAGAGGTCTCGTGGCCGCGTCGAAGAAAATGATAGTGGTGACCGTAGCGTGCGGATGTCCGGCGTGAAACTCGAAGATGATTCCCTCCCCTCTGTGAAGACAGAAGAACACGACGACCACACTCGCCAACTCGTGCCGGCTTCGCTTCTGACCAATCATCCAGCATCCCTTCCACCTCGCCCAGCCGTAATCCCTCCGCCCCGTCCGCGGACGTCTAAGAAGCGCTATCCGCAACTTCCATCCCAGGCAGATTTATCCAGTTCTTACCCGCGTGGAGACAACGATTTGCCAGCAAGAAACGGCGAAGCGGAGGGTACCACCAGTCAACAACCCCGAGAACTGCCCTCTCAAGGTCCCCTGAGTTTACAAGTAATAAATCCCCCAGACTTGTTACCAGTTACCTCCCAGGCCACGAATTCCCTTCTTTTGGCCCCGGTGCACCCGGGGACGCAGCCTACAGAGCCCCATTTTAACGCAGGTTATGGACCCCTCCGAGACCGTACAGAAAATCGTGACGCCACCTCTTCTGAACCTGCTAGTGCTACTACTCCTCATATATTGGACTGGGAAGATCCATCCAGGACTAACCGAAGACCCACTGAGGAGCACCGCAAGTCACGCAACAGAAATAATTCCCGGATGGCCCTGTGGGACCATTACTCTCCTGCGCATGTTACGTCCCGGTCTTCTGCCACTTCTCACCGTCCCATGGACACCTGGTACCCACCGAATCCTTCTGATGGATCTCGAGCCCAGCCAATCTCGCCGACTACGGGGAAAAAACGATCCTGTGACTTCAGCGACAATGAATATAGTCACCGAGTGCGGAGGCCGCGAGGTGATGTTTGGATAGCTCCAGATCATGATCGCGACCGGGTGGATACGTACCGCCCGAACTGGGACAGACGCCCTGACACTGAGGCTGAGGAACGTCGTCCTTCTTACGGCACCCACGCACCACCGCCTGATCACATCCGGCCAGTATCCTATGACAATCCTCCGTTATTCGAGGATCCGTCGACTCAATCCGTTCGTTTGGAGCATCCTTATGGAATACCAGAGGATGACGACGCCTACCAACGGTATCAGCTATCCGAATCTGGTTACAATGCAGTGGTAGACCAACATCACACAGACAACGTCAGGGTAGGTCAGGCCTACGAACCAATGGAGGAAGAACGGACGGAAGTTGAACATGATCCCTCTTTGTTGGCGCGGATGAGTAACACCCAGCGGCATCCGGTGATTGTTACGCGTGTCTGAAGATATCTTTTCCTCTAACGTTTGACTCTAGCACTCGAATAATCCCCGTGGACGAGGTGGACGAGGTGATTCTGGAAGAGGCCGTAGTCGCGGTGCCGGGCGCAACGGACCCACGCTGATGCATAGAATTACGGGCCCTTTGGGGGAGCGAGTGACATGAATGCATGAAGTTTGATCGTCTTGTTAGCTTTGACACCTTGTACTTTGTTGCCTTTGCCTTACGTAATCTGATATCGTCGACTGCGTCACTCGACCTGGTCTTGCTGATACTACTCTCCTGCCACTTACACCCTTTGATAAATCTCCCATGAGTTGGACAGGGTAAGCATGAATGGGAGCCGTGTGTTTGACCGTTTGAACTCACATCGTCTCCAGCTTCAAAAAGTCCTTGAACAGGGCAGGCACCACGGTGCGCAATCGCTAGTTCCTCGTCCCTGGTAGCCCACGTTCCAACCGCTGCCCACACAAAGGTCCTGCAAAAGACCGGTCAGATTGAACGTACCGTCGATCGCGAATTCACAGAGGAAGAGTCCAAGTACCGCTTGTGAGTCGATCGCACGCGCGCCTCGCCGTGTCCGAAATCGCCCCCCCTTCAGGTTCGAAAAGGAGTGTCAGGCGCTGCAAAAGGACAGCAAGACATATGGCGATTCCATGCGAGGTGAGTGTTCGAGTTGTGTTCGGTTGCCGCGCACGCCGTGCATCCATCATGCCCCATCTGACGCCGTGTCCTACAACGTAACCAGCTATGACTTCTGCCCAGGCTCGGTTGGCGGACACGATCGAGGCGTTTTACGGCGCTGCGGATCGGACGTCTGATGGTGCGATGGCATCGCATGCTTTCAAGAGCGCAGTCGACGACCTGGACAATAGCATTCAGAGAGAAATGGTGCGTAAACGCGGCATGGAGATGGGCGGGGCGGTTACGGCTCTCTTCTCCCTCCCTCTCTTGCCCTTATTCAACGCTCACACAACATACATGTAGGAAGCGCCGTATCGTACTTGCATCATGGAACCACTGGGAAAGATGAACGCCTACTTTCCCATCATCAACGAGCATATAACTAAGCGGAACAAAAAGGTGCGTCGTCGATCTCTCTTACGAGACCCGATCGTTGCCCAGCTGGGTGTATCCACTTTGCCCAGTTGCTCGATTACGACGCAGCGAGGAGCAAGCTACGTAAACTGATCGACAAGCCGAGCGAGGATCCGACCAAGTTGCCCAAGGCGAGCATCGTTTTATTTTTATTTTATTTTATTGTTGTGCGTCTGAAACCTTTTTTCAAACGATCAGGCACAACAAGAAAACGACGACTGCAAAGAGGTCTTTGATCTGCTCAACGAGCAACTCATCGGGGAACTACCCCAGTTGCTCGATCTGCGCGTGCCCTATTTCGATCCCAGTTTCGAAGCCATGATACGGATGCAGTGCAAGTTTGCAGAGGACGGTTACGAAAAGATGAGTACCGTGCAGAGGTGCGTCTCTCGGTCTCTCTTTGTCGGTTTGGCTCGGCGTGACGCTTGTTTCGCAGGTACTTTGCACAGGGCGTTAGGGATGATTATGCTGCTGGTCAGCTAGACGCTCAGGTATGGATCTCCTCCCCCGCGTGTCTGATGAGACAGCTCGCTGAGACGTTCCGCAGGTCGAGGGTGTCCTCCAAGAGATGAAGGAGCTATCCATTTGTGGGGCCAACTAGCCACACGCATTGGCGTGGTTGGATATGTTCTTGCCTCCCTTGTTTCTTTTTCTTTTTCTTCTTGTCCCTGTCACACTCGATGGACTATAAGAACACGCGATAACATTGGCTACATGACAGCCGGAATTGGTGCTACACCAGAGTGACTAAGATGGGTCAATAAAAGATGAAAAAAAAAAAAGATGAAGCAAGTCGAGGAAATCGTGTACAGACGCAAACGTGTATAAGATGCGAAAACCAACCACAGAATGTAACACAGAAGAGAAAAAGAGCCAAAAAAAGAGCATTTACTGCATAGATGTACAAAAAGATCTAAAATCCTACTGATGCATAGGTGTGCGGCGATGTAATAATCCACAGATGGTGTGACGTTGGATGGAAAAAAGAAATCGAAAAAGGGAGGGTATAAATAAACAGGAAAAAAAAAGAGAACCTTGATGAAGACGAGGCGGCGGTCTGGGCGCCAACTTTATTTACTATGTATGCCCGAAAAGAAATGAATGTAAGATATAAAATCGCTATGCCACACGAACGATGGAAGGGATCAACGAGAGACCGACCGTAATGCGGTGTCATGTATGACCAAAACTTGTGATGGCGAGGCAACCTAACCAGATCATCTCGACGGCTGCTCTGCCTATCGGCGTAAGCAACGCCTTGCTGTCCTTCTCCTCTATTTCGGTCAAGGAGGGATCTTGGTTAGAAAACTCTTCTCGCGTGCAAAGACCCAGCTTGAGAAGACCCTCTTGTTGGAAATCAAATCCGTGCTCCCGGCCGTAGGATTGGCATACAACAGTGTCGATCATCTGGGCGTCTTGGAGCGGGCCGGAAGCAGGGTAGTTGATCGCTTCCCATTCAGGACCGTTGATGGCCAAACCATCGCTCGGAACCCGAATGCCAGTCAGCCGCAACTCGTCATATGTCACCACACGAGCGATGACACGGAACGCAGAGAGATAGATATTCTTGGCTTCTTCGACGCCACTGTCCGACGAGTGAGATTGCTTCGCCTTCTTCTTTTCGGGTTTCTTGTCTTTCGCTTTCGCGTCGCCAAACGGGACATAGTAGACGAGCAAGTACTGCCGGTTCTCAGGGATGGTCGTGACAAACGACGCGGTGCTGCTGGTTTCAGCGCGGACGGCAGCCGAGTCAGTTTCGCCGGGCCAAAGGGGCAAGAGCATGTAGAGACAGTCGTCCGGAATCTGATCGAGGATGCCTTGATTGGACTTGCGCTTCGATACTGTCTTCGACGACTTGTGAGGGTTCGCATGCAGAAGACCGACGTCTCTGAACGAAGCATTTAGATCGTTCAGTACACGATCATTCTCTTCCTGTTGGTCACGGCCGGCAGTGATCAACCACGGAGGTTGGAATGCTCTTGGTTGGTTGCTGGACGACGAATGGTCGTCGGTTCGCGTACCGGAGCGGAAACGACGGAGGAGGCGTTCGAGCGCCGAGCTTGTCTCAGCGTTTGCACGGTTGCTGGCCTTTGAACGCAAATTCTCGATATCATTGGGATCTAATGCGCTGAAGGCTTCAGCATGGGTCGTGCGAGGAGGGGGTAAGCGATCGTCCGAGTCGATCGAATCTCGATGATCGTGAAGGTGCCGAACGATTGCAAGTGAAGACAAGGCGCCCTCTGGGACCTTCACGGAATCACTGATTGACGGGGGTACCAATGACGTTGGCGAAGCTGGACGGCTACGTGAATCGCGTCCATACATAGTCAGAGAGGACGATATGCTGGGAGAGAGCTGAATCTTTGTCACGGGTCCTTCGGGAGCGGAAACGACCTGTTTTAGTGCGCTGTTGACACTTCCTGCGCTGCTGGTAGCGGTACTTGATTCTGTACTCTCCGTCGGGTTCAAGCGATGTTTCTTGTCGCCCCGATCTTTTCCCTTGCCCTTGCTTGAGACCTTTCCCTTGTCCTTTCCCTCCTTTCCCTCCTTTCCCTTGTCATCCTGCGTTCGTCTTCTATTCCTCTCGCGGACCTCACGGTCACGCAACGGAAGAGAACGACTGCCTACCTTGTCCTTGTCCCTCGAGCCTCGCGATTCGCTGTCAAGCAACCCGTAGGTACTGAGCTGCCGAGTCGTTTTCGTGCTGGTATACTGTTCCTGCACCTTCTTTGGTGCGAGCATGATTCCAAGCCGCATATTTATGTGCGTCTTGCCGACAGAGGGACCAGCTCCTCCAGCCTGGCGACCTGAAAACAAGCCATGGGAACGAAAGATGGAAAATGCGATAGCTCGAGAATGTTTGTGGATGACGCTATGCGGTCCGGTGGAGGTGCCGCCTGCGAGAAGAAAAGGGTCTGGAATGTGGCGAATGTGTATTCGCTGCTGTGCGCCTTTGGCAGGATCGGCGGATTGTGCTATAGATGCATACCATGACAAAGTGTTAGATAACTCTGGGGATTAAACGAGCGATGGAGTGGACGCACGTTTGACTGATAACCTGTCGACTTTGAAGCGACCGACTTGTCCACAACGCCACATCTCCTGCACTCGCGAAGGTACCTCATTCACTGGCTTGTCGGTGCGGCGGTGGTTTATTTGCTGTCTTCGACGGGAGGAGTTGCTTGACGCATCTGCCTTTTCTCGTTGGAACGACCAAAGGTAATGAACGGCATCAAAATTCCGGTCGTTTTTCTGAATGTGACTCCAGAAAGTGTCCTCAAAGGGGAGTGCGGATGAGCTCCCTGGACCGAATCCAATGGCTGAGGGGTATGGGGATGATCTGCGAGGATAGGTTGCGCTATGGACGAACGAGAGATGTGAACTGGAGGAGCGGATACTACCCTCTGAGCGCTTTGATAAGATGTAAGAGACATTGAAACCGTCGTACGCGTTGGCGTCGTTTGCCTGTAGTTGCGCGCCTACTGAGATCCAGTCGGCGCGAGACTGGGGTTCTGACTTTGGAAAGATGAGTGATGGATCTTCACCGCTGTGGGACGAAAGGTGTGTGCTGGTTTCGTCCCAGCTTCTACTTGGACGACGAACGGTGAGTATGCTACCCTCGCGACTGCGGTTGCTGAAAGCATCGGTGGCTTGGACTGCGCCGGGGATGGCCATGGGTAAGCTACCTCTCCTACCATCGAGGAAAGATGCGCGAATGATGGAAGGACCAGCAGCATCCTCGTCGATGTCTGCCAAGTGGTCTCTTGCGAAAGTGACGGGAGAGGAAGGACCGTCATAATAGTCGATATCAAACTCATCGTCACTACTGAAATGCTCTGTGGTGCACATGCTGGCGCGAGAACTGGAGCGCGAGGTTGTGACGGAGACAGAGGAGGACGATGGAGCTGCCCCATCTTGAGACGATGCCATGTGAACTCTGTGCGTGCGCGAGGCAGGACCGAAGGTGTGCTGCGAGGCGTTGTCTGGCATGACCCTGCCACGCTGTTGAGAGCTGATAAAGGCAGGGTTGATCGGGTCTATGGATGGGGTGGGATCTTGGCTTCTCTCGCTATCCGACCCAGAAACTGCGCGGGAACTTGGACCTGAGGAGCTTAGGTCACCGGTTGTACTTGGAAGGCGCCGTGACTGGGAAGAGGATTGCTGGTGAGAGGAAGCCGGGCGTCCCGTACCCTGCGAAGGATGACTGCTGACATTTCGGAACGGGGACGCAGGTGGGCCGTATACAGAGGGTCGGGGTGTGCGATCCGCGTTAGATTGGCGGACGACGGGAGTGAGGGGGCTGATGTGCTCTGTTGGCTCTATCGCTGCGTCGAATGAGGAGAGTGAGGAGGGGCGGGATGGTGGTCGGGGGTTGCCAAATGTGTAGTTGGCGAGACCCGAGTAAAGTGTTTGATCGCTGTGTGGGCGGTGAGCGGGGCGGGCGGCAAAGGCGGGGTGGTAGAGACTTGAACGCACGTGGGATCGGCGACACCGAGCTCATCAGAGAGAGCGCGTGGGTCGGCGATGCGCTCACCGAGTCGGATTGAATTCGACATGGCGATAAAGTATCAAGAAATTATTTTATAATAAAAAAGAATAAAAAATCAAAACGAGAGCGGAGTCACACTGCAAAGAAGAAGAAGCAGAACAAAAAAAACAAGAGAAAAAAACGAAAGAAAAACGAAACGAAACGAAACGAGATCGAAAAAACGAAATCAAAAGGAAGGAAAGAAACACAACTAATAGTAGTACAACGTTCAACGTCGCAACCACCCCTAGTGAGACAACTCTCAAACTCTCGTATTTTTTCATCTCTTTTTATTTTTTTTTCTCCCACGTGGTCGGAACCCCGCAGATCAAAGTTCCGCTGCCCTTCTCCTCCTCCCGAGGCCCCGCGCCGTTCCTTCTTTACCACGCGCACTCCACGTGCAGCCACGTGTCGCCCCGTCCCGCTGGCTGAATGTGCTGCCGCATCCAGGAACACCCCGCCTCTGAATGCCATCGATCAAAATGCCTGTGCGTGAACAACCACTTTCCAAACGGGGTTCGCGTAGCATGCTACTGATCGGCGGCTAAACAAAACCCCCCTGCAGGGTTGAAATCGGACCTTGGCAGCTTACGGCAGAGAAAGAAGTTGACCTCCTTCTTTTGCTTGCTTGCCATCGGCCTGATGGCGTAGTTGGTTATCGCATCTGTCTAACACACAGAAGGTCTCCTGTTCGAGCCAGGGTCAGGTCATCCTTTTTCCTTTCCGATCGTCTCTCCAATGACGACCTATGTCTACGAGTTGCCAACTACCGGCGCGATCGCTTTTTCTGATTTTGCTATTGACACCACAGAGGGCAATGTCTACACGTCCCACATCGCAGAGGCAACTCAAGCAAGAGCGAACGTGAGGGGCGTACTCAAACAGTCTCGCCAGACAGACAGCCAAGACAGAGATTATCTTCGCATCATCAAGGTCCTAGACGACTACATCCCCCACTTACGTGGTATCATCGCATGCGTTCAGTCCGACGAGCTGCAGCTCAAGTACGAGCCTGGTGAGTCGGCCTCTCTGCTGACGACAATGATCACCATGGTTCTTGCTCTCTGATCCTTCTTTCTATCATGCTAGTGTTCTCTTGGAGAACTACACTCTCTGCCACGTTGTTCAACAACTCTCCGCGGCTCCGACTGCCATCACTACACGCCGATCTTGCGAGCACCCTCGTCACCTACGCCATGGCCCTCTCAAACTTTGCTCACTCAGTCATCGCTTCCCTTGGCGCGTACGAATACGAACGCGCGATAAGCGAGAAGGAGAGGAAAGAAAAAGACGAAAAGCTCAACTTCGGAGTCACCCTCCTCTGTAGAGCAAGCGGCGTGTTTTCAACGATCAGCGAGACTGTCCTCGGAGACCTGGACAAGGCCGTCGCAGGGTGGACGAAACCACCAGACTTGTGGAGGGAGGTCCACGCAGCGCTGGCAAAGTCGGTCGTTTTCCACCCACTCGTCGTGCAGCGTCATCGCTGACAGACTACCCGCTTGTCCTCGCGTATGACAGGATGGCCCTCGCCGATGCGCAGTCGCTCGCTATTCGCAAACTCTTATCCAAGGCAGCGTTCGAGAGCACTCTTTCGCCAGGTCCGCCTCTTCCCAAGTCGCACCCTTCCCCCGCGCTCGTAGCGAAGCTTCATCTCGACTGTGCGGCGCTCTATTCGTCCGCACGTACGTTAGCCATGGCGCCCTCGAAACATACCCTTACGTCGGGACTCAAAGCCAGCTTTGGGTCTGCATCCAAGTTTCATAACGATGGCGGGGGAAGTTCGGGAGAGGTGTCTGCAGACTTGCTAAAGTACTTGGAAAAGGAAGCCAAGTTCCATTCTGCGATCGCACACAAGTGGTTGGGAGTAGACGCAGGCGAGACTACGAAGTCAGGCAAAGGAGGGGAAGCCGTCGGGTTTCTAAAGTGGGCTCAGCAGGAACTTGAAGATCTCCATGTTCCGCGGCTCTCGAAAGGGTTAGGGATGGGGCGAGATGCAAACAAAGATCTAGACCAGGACGGTAAGCGGCAGGATCGGAAGGCCAAGATCGATAAGGAAATCAAGTCTGCCAAAGTTTTCCTGGAGCATTACCGAAAGATCAACGACTCGGTGGGTGGCCCGTCTGTACTTGAGTCCTGATGAGATAGGATTTTACTCATCAACCAACTCCCCCGGTGTCTCGCGTGTGCCTTGCTGACGTGTATGTCCAGCTGACGTTCGACCCGGTACCCAAACAATCGGAGCTGCAAGCCTTGATACCCGAGGGAAGGATGGCAGTCGCGGCGAAAGTTTACGGACTTCCCGATCCAGCATTTGGACCTGAATCGAAGGGTTATCAGAGACGGGTGCAATCACGGATCAGGACTCAGGATAACGAGACGTTAGGTCTAGAATCGCTCAGGATCACGGGACAAGTCAGTGAGAAGAGACATGATGCGATTGGCGATGATAGCAGTGATGACGACGATACCAATAACACGGAGAGAGCGACTGCGAGAGGCACGTACGTTGGAGCCGGTTCGTATTTTTAGTTTCCCTCGGTTCGCACATTTTCTGTACGATTGTGTCAAGGTAATGATGTATTTCAAGTTTCATCTCAGGTATAGATCGATCTGTATTTGCATTTGATCCAAGGACTATTCGTAAGGAGGAAGACCCCACTCCTCGGGCTTAAATTCTTCAATGGACTGTAGCGTTTGGTCTGGTACATGTTTTCCCGAATATTCCATGGCCAACAATTTTGGATCGGGAACCCACACCACTAGATCTTGAGTATCAGTACGCATCACTCAAGAAATCCAAACAAGACCGTACCGGACATCCCGGCTCTCTTGCCAGCCTCGACTCCCGGAACCGCATCCTCGAACACGAGACCTTTGGCCCTCTCCAAAACATGCTCGGGGCTAACCTCCCCTTCCCCGTCCCCGACGTCCCTACCCAGCTTCTCTCGCGCAGCGAAGAGAAAGATATACGGCTCCGGTTTCCCGATCGTCTTACCAGCGACGTCGTCCGCACAGACGATCATCTCCTGCGCGTCCTCGACGCCACACCCAAAGTGCCCAAAGATCGGCTCGCGGAGGTGAGCAGACTTGAGCTCAAAGTTGCGTCGCCTCGACGACGTGGCGACCACGATCGGGATCGCGTGCTTGGCGAGGTGCGTGAGCAGTTTGGCGACGCCGGGGAGCGGGCGAACGGTCGGCCAGAGAAGGTCTTGGCGGATCGTACGTTGAGTGGTGAATTCCTCTGCCGTGAGCGAGATGTCCGGGAAGAAGGAGAGGAGCTGGACTGCTGCTTCTTTTTCGACTTGGGGATGGTTGAGTAAAACTTGGTTGGGTAAAACGACAAGAGGAGCATACCTTTACCCATGAGCCCTGCCTTGATCTCCCATGTCATATACGCTCTATGCGGTGCGAGGATCTCATCTGTCTG
This sequence comes from Leccinum pellstonianum, assembly GCA_038091735.1. Lineage (NCBI taxonomy): Eukaryota > Fungi > Basidiomycota > Agaricomycetes > Boletales > Boletaceae > Leccinum > Leccinum pellstonianum. The sequence goes on along the minus strand of JBBPPA010000560.1, from coordinate 908 downwards.
AACGATCAACAGTGTGCTGTGGGCGAAGCTTGGAGATACGTACTGGTGACTTGGGTATACACGGATTCGGTGTCGATCAGCAGTCCTGTTGGCCTGGTTGTAAGGAAGCGCGTTGACAATCATTGGCCATGGTCAAGTACCGTCCATGTCGAAGATCACGTATTCGATTGGAGGCCGCATCGATGAGTTGGTGGTCATTTTGTGTGGGTCGAGCTGATGGAGCTCGGGATTCCAGTACTTAGTAGTGCAGTTCAGTAGCCGGAGTCGGAGTTCGGACTGACTGAAATCATACTAAGTTCAAGTTGTAAGTACCAAAACGAGTCCCTGGCCTTGCGGTTGGCGAGCAAGTCTAACCACGGCAACAAGAAACAGGTTCAATCTATGACCTCTGGCAGGACATTCTCCCGGTAAACCCTTCTGTCACCGGAATGTGAACGTGCGCCAGGGAATAGCTCATTTGGGTCCTTGCGCATTTATTTTTGTCCCTGAAACGACTAGGTGCAGCTTCGCGACGATCTATTCTTGTCACCAACGCGACCCCGGGGCAAAATCTAAAATCTAGAGAGCAAACTGGATGTATCATGATCTGGACAGCTGTCCATGTCAACGTGTCAAATTCCGCCACGATCCACAGCTTGCCAGATCAACACAAGTTTCAGAGAGAAACCAGTTGCTGAAGATCGAACTCGACTGAACGGGGATGGCGTTGACTCGGATGAAACTACTGCTATTGGTTGAAGAGTGGCATGGATACTACTGCCACCAGTAGTACTAGTTTCATTGACATCATCCTTCAGTTGAGTTCAATCTTTGCCTGGCGCATGACCAAATGCGCTGTAGACTCTCTGGGGTACTACTTTCCCCCGCAATAACCAGTGCGGAGGATAATCCACTGAGACTGCAAGCTA